>JARHVA010001827.1:3002500-3061946 GCA_037957365.1 Torreya grandis | reverse complement strand
AGGGAAAATTTTATCAATGTGTGGTAGTTTAAGTGTGACTTTTTAATGTAATTACCAAGTGGTAGAATAGGTGACTTGATTATGTATTTATATCAATCCAAAAAGGGAAAATCACAACCTACATAGCCTAAAAACAAGGAAAAACTATAAAAGAGGGTTTAAATTTAATAGATTATTGTTATAAGGGTCAAGGATAAGAACATCCCATAGGGGACAAGAATGTTTTCCTCTATTGTCCACTACTATATGGTTTTGTCCTTAAGGAAAACACATGACTTTTAGATCCATTGATGTTTATAGAAATGCTTATAAGGGATTTTAGTATTTATAACATTTATGTAGGTTTTAGATATAAATTTATAAAAAATAGGTCCATATAAGTTCATATAATAGAGTGAGGTGGACAAATAGGTATAAATTAAGTACTTAATTCAATTAAAATGAAATAAGGCCAAAAATGACATTATCAAGACCAAATTTTGAGTGACAAAAATAGTCCCCCCTCTAGTATAAAAGTGAGATTACTAAAGTAAATGAGAAATAGTACCTAAGTGTGTGCAACACACTTTGTCTTGGGGATAAGCTCTAAATCATGCAACTTGTTTCATGGAAAATATTTTAATGATGTAAAAGTAATTGATGCTCATAGTTGAAACTAAAAATTGAAATGTAATTTGAATTTTAAAGTATTGAAAATAACAAGGAAGGATTACATTTGTATGTGTGAAAGCAATGTCACTCATGTAATTTTGATTAGAGATGATGCTTCCTTGAATAATTGGAGAATTCGTGCTTCTCATAAAACACTTAGAGATTTTTTATCCTTAGTTGAACCAATGGAGGATTTAAGGATGATCAAGACCCAAATTGAGTTGACCTTTTATAGAAAATAAAAACTGTTTAGGGACATATAAACCTCAATTTATGTTGTTGGTCCTTATAACTATAAAATGCGAAACAAATTTGAATTTGTAATAGATTCACATGAAATAATGCTAAAAGACACTAAACCTCTAAGTTATACATTATGTACTTCAACTAATTCAAACACTATAGATAGCTAGTAGATTTGTATTTTGATTTATTCTATTTCTCCTAAATGCATGATAAAATTAAAATGGAGAACATCTATTCTCCTACCATGCTAATAATAGTAAGTAGTAGTAAAAATCATGGCATGAATCTGTATTATGCCCTCTGAATTTTTAAAAATAGTATAGAATGCATGAAGACATATCACACACCAATTGATAAATGTAAATTTAAAACTATGTATAGATGAAAATTTGTAAATTTTATTTAAAACTTGTGTATGAATCTGTATCATGCACCAAAATTTTAAAAAAATATGTAATTAGTTCCCATTATGTGAGTGAATATTCATGGCATATGCCCCCATAATCTATACAAATGATTTAATTTTGACCATTCTAAACCTTTTAAATTGTATTTGTAATAAAAGCTAATTTTTGATTTGAAAAGGCTATTCTCATACATGAAAATCACACTAAAATGACCCCATTTTAAAGTGTCGGAATTGTATCCTAAAATTCACTCATCTAAAAAAAAAAAGTTAATTGTGTCATGTGTAGTAAGATGTAATCATTGAATAATGTAACATATTTGAAAAGTATGGCAACATAGTAATATATGTATCATTTGAATTATGTATGTAATAAATGATGCAAGGCCTATATAAATATATCAATTAAGCTCATAGTGGTAAAATGTAGAATTTGTATCCTATACATTATTTAGTGCATGATATGTATCATGGCACTCATAAAACTTAACAAGCTCAAAAATTATACAACCACAACAATTATAAGGTCATACAATAAGGCCAAGGGTCACATACAAGGGACATGTTAAAATGTCACATAAATAAAGATTACACATATAAATATAAAGGTCACATGAAAAGGACATGATATTATCAAAAATAAGGGATATGTTCAAATGTCTAATAAATAAAGGAATAATTACCACAAGAAATAAACATGTTCAAATGTTGCACATACCAAATAATGATCTCATAGAGATATTAAATAATTTTGCATATAAGGGCCAAGGGACATACACAATAGATAAGCAAGACATAATCTAATATGTACAAGTAATAGCATCAAAAAAGCATAGAACTATAAAGATATCCTACACCATGTTTATGAAATGTGATTGTATCCTAGCAAATAGAATTTTCATGTATAAAATGTATGATATAGATGTTAGCAATAAATTTTTAAAAGTGTGTATAGCTCAGTAGTATGGGATTCATAGAATGATAAAAAATTAAATAGTATAACCTATGGAAATGATTCCCCCATTTTATCAAGGTTATTGGGTAGAGGCAAGTCCAACATTTTAGTCCATGTGAAATCTTTAAGCCCTATATAACACTCATGAATACTAATGAAATGCATGTGTGATGGAAAAAAGGTATGATATATACTAATCATGAGATAAATAACATATGACAATGATGTAAATTATATATCTAATCATGCTTAGGTTGTGATTATATATTTTTAAAATATTTTGAATGTTTTTGTGTTTTTGTATTTCTTTATTTTTTTTAAATTTCACAACTTAGAACAATAGAAACTAGTGAGAAACAAGGGTTCAAAGGTAGAAGAAAGGATGAATATTTAAATAATATGTAACGTGTGCCAATTATAAGTATGCACTAGATATGATGACAAGGACATGTATGAGCAAGGTGCCCCCATTGTATATGTGAGATGTAACTTTGAAAAATCTATAAGTTGCTGAATAAGTATGTAGATGACTAATTTTACATTCGCATATCATAAAATTTACATTTTTCAAAGTATATCACATGTATGAGTGATGTAACATAGGAAAAGAGATTTTTTTTCATGAATAAGTACTATTTTACATACTGTGATTGAGTGAAAAATATGAAAATTGGAATTATTAATGGTCTATATGCTCAAATTTTGATTTTTGTGTGAAAAATTACACATGATAGGATCGACCAACTAAGGAAAATAGTGGTAGTCAATTCTATACTTTACTGGTTGATTGTATTTTTCAAAAAATGTAATTTTATCAGTGTAAACTGTGAAAATAAAGAGATACATGGAAAATTATGGAAGAAAAGATCATTGTTTTGTACTATTTAGATCTAGAAAGGTCTAAAGGAAAATACAAGAAGCCAAAGAGTTAGTAAGAACCCATGGTTTAGAAGAAATTATCAAATAAAATGCATGTGAAATAAATAAATAATAATATGAATAATCAATATTATGATGGTTGATTATATTAAGTATAGTATTTGCATAAGTGTATGGTATTCATAGGTTTTTTTTTACCTTTTTTCATCTTGTGTAGCCAACCGATAAGCCCCTATAATTTTTTTTTATATATTCATAACTAAACACAACTAATTGGGTTTTAATTTGCATTTATTTTATTTAGTTGCATTTGTATTTTTCTAATTTTATTTTAAAATAGATCACGCACTTTAAAGTATTGGTTGTGAACCTTTTTTCCATATGCACTCTTGATGTGATATTGATAAACTTTGAGATGTTCAATATCTTGAATGCATTTTACTTCAAGCATTTTTGATTCATGTAATCACTTTTCCTAGTATTCATTGTCTTTAATTATATCTTTTAGAGAGACTTGCAAGGAAGGAATCTACAATTCAAATGTTAATATTAAAAAAAAAAATCCATACACAAGAGAATATGGTGTAGCCTTTGTTGGTGTAAGCACACTTTTGAAATAATCCTAAAATGTGTAAATTAGTTGATTGTGTCATTATATTTGATGCTTTCCAACTATTTTTCTTAAAATATTAACAATAGTTTTATTTTTAGTTTCTACTTGACCATTACCTTGTGGATAACATAGTGTAAAAAATGTGTTACAAATGTTTTATTTTACATAGAATTCTTTTACTCTAATTTTTTTTGAAATATGATCTATTATCTATAAAAATAAATGAGGGAAGTCTAAATCTTTAAATAATATGTGTCATTAAGAATTGCCATATATGTTAATCTATAATGGACTGTAATGGTATGGTCTCAACCCATTTTATGAAGTATTTTATAGCAATAATGATGAATTTGTGACCATATGATGATTTTGGATTTATGTTTTTAATTAAATCAAATAACTAGAGGGAAAATGACCAAGGTGAAATGATATATTTTAATTCCTATAATGAAACATGATTAAGATTACTATGATTTTGACATCACGGATAAAGTTTTCATATTCATGACATTATTGTTCCATTATGGCCAATAGTAACCTTGTCATAATTTGGGGGACATGGATTCGACACAAAAATGATCACCAAATACATTATCATGAACTTCAAGTACCATTTATTTAACTTCTCCATAATTTAAACATCTATTTAATTGAATATAAAGTGATCTTTTGAATAAACACCCAACTAATAAGAACATAATGAGTAGCTTTACATTATAATTTCCATTTCTCATTGCTTGAAACATTTTTTTGTATTTTTATTTATATAAATAATTATATATATATATATATATATATATATATATATATATATATATATATATCATTGTACCATTTTGAATTAACTACATTGTAAGTAGAGGCTAGTACCTTTAAATATTCTACCTATGTTCCAGATATGGAAGACTGTTGTGTGGTAAAAATAGTATGGTAATAATCTGATCATAATTTGAAAATTTTATGTTTAAAGACCCAAGAATATGGTAAATGATGAGAGAGAGATGGTGATTTATGGTAGTGTATTGGTACATAAAGGCAGGTCATCGATGAAGGGTTTTAGAGTAGCAAAGTAGAAGGTGAAGAGCTATAACGAGGTGGTAGCTAAAGGGAAATGGTTGCTAGAAGATGTTTCAACAGAAGCACCCTGTTCACTCAGGATCAATAAAAAAGGGAAAGAGGGATGGAATGGAGGGAATACTCAGGAGAAAATAATGAATATTATTGGCTTAGAGGTCAAGGATGGATGGGAGGAGTGTGGATCTTTTGGGAGATATAGACTTGGGAGGCGTAGATTGAAGAAGAAAGAAGTTTTTTTGGTCAGGGTTTCAAAAGTTTTGAGCAACTAGCCTTGTATTTTGAGCTTTAAGAAGATGGGATAGGGTTGGAGCAATAGGTTAATGAATTTTTTTGGGATTTTGATAGCTCCTCCCCAAGGCATCAAGGTTTGAATGTTTCCAAAAAGGTGGCTAGGGTTTCCAAGGATATGGTTTATTCCTTATGCAATAATTTTTTGAACCCATATCATTCTTGTGAAGCTTATTATAAAGAGAATATTATTAAATTTAACCCTAATTATGAACATATTTTGATCTTTAGAAGTCAGTTTTAGCCTAAAAATATTCCTGTGGAGGTTTCTAGGTTGATGAAAGATGTGTAGGGCAACCTAGGAGGAGTGTCAACACAAAAAAAAATTCTAGAAATTGCCTTTTTTGGTGATATCCCCTATTTTTCTCTAAATCTCCTCCAAATTTGGAAATCTTAGATGCAAAAATACCAAAAATTAATATGGAAAGAGGAAATAAATCTTTTATAGGTAGATGTGTAGGGAAATGACCTTCTTGGGAGTTGTTTTTAAAATGGTCTTATAGAACTTGGCCATCCATACAAGCTCCTTCTCTAACATTGTTATCCAATGGGTTTGTTATGCTCCAATTTTTATTTATGGAAGATAGGGATTTTATGTGGTCAAATGGTCCTTGGTTTTTAGGCAATCAGGGTTTTTTTTTATGTCCTTGGGCTCCCTTTTCAATACTACTACCTCAGTTATCTTGAAAGCTCTAGTATGGATTATATTTTATAATCTTTCATTAGCTATGCGATATCCTAGTTTGCTCAAGCAGTTGGTGAATAAGCTTGGTATTTTTTAAAAAATTGATGAACCCTTGGGGCTAATTGGAATTTTGTTAGGGTGTGTGCTTTGATGGATTTATCTAAACCTTTCCATCACTCCATTCAAATCTCTTCATCCCATGGATTTTAGACTCGACACGCAAATTTTGAAGGATTACCATTCAGATTTTTCAAATGCAATCAAAGTAATCATAAGATAGCTTCTTGTCTTGAGAATGGCTATAAAGGAACCTAGGCTATAGTTTTGTAGAAATGGGTTAAGAAGGTAGGTTGTCCAAATAGTGATTTGGTTCACAAATTTCAATTCTCGATAAAGAATTTCTTGGTTGAACTTCCATCTTAAAAAAAAGGCCAAAATAAATAGGTAAGTCCTCAAAAGAATGATTTTTAGGTGGTTGAAGAAGTTAAAATGCCTATGAATCTAGGTAAACAATCACCTCATCAACTGGATATGGGTAAGGAAGCAAGGCCTGTTGGGTTAGTGGAACTAGAATTTTTTTCTCCTCTTTTGGAAAATTCCCAACAAAATGAAGAATCAGAAGAAGAAGAGGTGAATTGGGAGGAAGAAGAAGAAGAGTTGGCTAGTATGACTATTTTAACTATATCTCAATCCTCCAATACACTCCAGACTCCAAACTATGACAAAAAAGGGAAAATAGGTAGGAAAATAGAAGTGGAAAGACTTCAATTAGATGCACAAAATTCTATCCTCGATGGAACCCGATAAAATATGGAATAATTGATCTCTAGTATGGGTAGATGAATGTTGGTAGTAAAATGCTAAATCTAAGGTGGAGTTTGATATTTTATAAATTGTTGTTAAGTTTTCTTTTAGGATAGGTTGCAAGCTTAGAAGCTAAGACTGGTTTTTCATTTTAAAAGTTGTATTTCCCCATTTTGGTAAGATTTTCAAGGTTAAAAATCTTGGCTGAATCTCAACATTTGTTTTAAAGAGACTGGACCTCTTGTTGTGTTCTATAATTGGTTTAGGCTCCAGATAAAATCTAAGTATCGAGCTAAAAAAATAGTATGGTAATAATTTATATCAATATAAATTAGTGAAACCATACTAGCCATGATATTTTCATGTAACTTATCTTATCGAGGAATATTTTCTATGAAAAAGTATTCAAAATGTGCCATTAACCATTGTACAAATTATTTATATGGGATTATATTTTATTCCTTTGTTTGGTATATGTCGAATGCTTGATTAAACAATAATTTAGAATCACCATATACCCTTAAGGATTTTATCTATAATGTCTATTTTTTACTTAAACCCAATATTAGTCCTTCATACTTTGTTATATTATTTACGAAATAAAATCCTTAACGATATGCAAATGGCATAGGTTTACATTACGGTGTAATGAAAATAAGAATAGAACCAACACCTATGACACATTTATATCTATAAAAATACATTTTCCAAATGTCATCATTAACATGATAGGAAGTGAAATCATCATTAATTGGTAGTGTATTTGTATATGGAGTTGTCATTAGCTGATATATGATAACTTGTAATTTTAATGATTTCTATGAAATAATATTTAAATTGTATTCTGTTAGTAACATGACCCATTTAGAAATATGTCTTGATAAATTTGATTTAGACATTGGAAATCTGAAAGGACACATTTTTGTGATAATTTGTGTTTAATTGTTTAGCACGTGATTTCATAAATGTTGTGTTGTAATTAATATTACAAGACATGATTTTTCCATAATATTTTAATTATTTTTGTAGTCAACCAAAGTATGACTAACATAATTGAATACAATTTCTTTATGATCATTATCATATTATCCAAAGAGAACCGCTACAACATGATCTATAGTGGAAATTTATAACAATAAGGGTCTATCAGGAATAGGAGACATGAGAATAGGTGGTTGCAATGAATATTCCTTGATATCATCAATTTTTTTTGACAATTTACATCCCATTTTAAATTTACACCCCTTTTTAATAATTGTGTTTTATCTACAAATTGAGCCACCAAGCATCTAGTTGTTTAAATTTTTATTTAGATTGTAATTGATTTAACCCCTTATGTGGAGGAATGCATAGAATATATTTTACCTTTTTAAGATCCTTTTCAATAACTCATTAAGACATGATGTATCCTAATAACATTCAAAAAGTTACACCAATTACACAATTATAATATTTTAAGTATACATTATATTTGTGTAAATGTTTAAAAAATTATGGCAAATCAATGGCCTGATTTTCTCATTGTTTAGATTTAGCCAATAAATTATTTGCATAGTCTTCCACTATATTGTGTATGTAATCATAAAAAATATGCATCATGCCATGTTGATAAGTATCTGCAATGTATTATTTTATCTAAAATACATGATTTCATAGTAAAACATTCCCCAAGGTGTAATAAATGAAGTTTTTCTTGATCCTTGAGATTCAGTTTTATTTGATTATATCCTTAAAATCCATATATGAATTTTGACAATCTTTGTTAAATTTGGTTAATATTTATAACATCTAATGTTTCCATTTGGTTTTGAAATATGGACTATGTTGGATACCTATGAAGGGTATTCAACAACATGAATAAATATTACCTTGGGTAATATTTCAACTTCTTTCTTAACTAATAGTTCCACTTTAGAATGCATCTTTCATTTTTTTTTGATAGGTTATGCATTAGGATATAATTTTATATTATGAATTGATATTATAGGATCTATGTTTGGTATATCTGAATAATACCAAGTAAATTTTTATGGATATCCTTTCAAAACTTGTCACAAATCTATATTTTATTTATTTTGTAATAGAGATGATAATATCTCACTGGTTGTGGATCTTTACCTATTCTAAAATTGAATTTCACTATTTACTCATAAATTAATGTTGATATATCCTTGACATATGGTAATGTATGAATACTATGTAGAGCATTTTTTTTGGACATGTGTATAAAATTCATGAATCTTTTCAAAATATGCATGAGAACTAGTACTACAAGGAAATATTATAAGAGATCTTCATCATAAAAAAATCATCCAATGTTGGAAGTTTTGATGAATTTGTATCATTTATCATGTTTGGGTATACCAACTATAATGTAAATATAAGATAAGCCTCTTGTGCTAGTTTAGGTTATGCTTGGAGGAAATGTGTATAAATAGTAAATAGTATGGATGATTACCTATTTTATTGGACTAAATATTTAGAAAAGCCTAATCATTATTGTCCTTTTAGTTGAACTACTTGAATAGGATCAATAATACATTGTGCATATATTACCAACCCTTGTCTTATATATCCTATTTTTTTGTAAATGTGTAAAACCATATCTATACTAATTGTAGTTGGTTGATAATGTTGTTGGGGTAATAGATAAAATTGGTGATTCAACTGACTTGAATTTTTGTACACGTAGTTTCATATGAGGAATATAATGATCTTTAGGTTACATCATCACTCAATAATTGAATGGTTATTTATCCAATGGGAATGTATAATGTATCCTTGATAAATGGACTTTAGACATGCATGAAGAGTAGATGGCATGTCATACATTTAATGAATCCATGGTCTTCCCAATAGTATATAATAATTTATATCATTCAACATAACTTGGCAAACTGTATCTACTATTATAGGATCCACTGTAATAAGCAAAGTAATTTATCTTAATATTTCTTGGGATATTATACAATTCTCAAATGTTCATATCATAATGAATGGTATAATTAGCTTCAATACAAAATAATTTTAGGAAAGATAAATTTTAAATGTTTAATAATGATCCATTATCAACCAAAACTCTTTGATTATCTTATTATGAATTTGCCATTGAATATAGTGGGCAATGTGCATCTATGATATGCTTGGGAGGTAGATCTTATTTTTCAAATGATATATGTTATTTTATCCATTATAATGTATTGAAATATAATAAATGTAAGGAGGATCTACATCATTTGGTGCCATTATTTATTTCAATACCAGATAAAGGAGATATTTATAATTAGGGATTGTTTGAAGTAATTATAATATAGAAATATTAACATGGGTATTTTTTAATTGATCTAAAATACCATAACATTTGGTTTTTTATATAGGATGTGAAGGGGTTTAATAAGGTTTTGGATAATATAAGGGATTATTAATCCTCTTTGTGTAGTGGTAGTTCTACACACATTTTGCATGTTATAACAATTTATAATGAGATTTGGATATTTTTCATTAAATATTGAATCCTTATTGAATTTTATTTTATTGATTACATGAGTATTAATAATGTTTTAAATTAAGGGAATACAACATGTAATGGAAAATCAAAAATATTGAAACAATAAATCCTCATCTAAGATAACCATAGATCTAATACAAATGAGAGTAACATAAAAATGAAATTCAAACACTACAAAAAGGGAAAAAATGTGTATGGACATTAGTAAATTTGCCTAAAATCTAATGTCAAAATAAAGTTATTTCAATGTCATATATCAAATATGAGATTAAAATAAAGTGATTTTAGTAGAAACGATTATATCTAAGGTCAAAATCAAGTAATTTTAGTGTTATATTCAGATCTAAGGCTGAAAGTAAATTATTTTAGTGTTAAATGTGAGGAATTTATATAAACTTTATGATAATTTTGTTTAATCAATACTCAAATAAAAATCAATTTCACCAATATATTTTATCAAAATTTGAATTTATGGGATTATTAAACTTAATTTAGATGAATTTAATATAACAATATAAAATGTTGTAACTCAACTTGCAACAAGAATAATGAAAAAGACTATTAATAAACAATATGGAAAACCTAGTTATTTCTTCATGAGATTTAACTATGTGAAGTTGATAGACAATTGAAACTAAAAAATAAGAACTAACCATGTAATTTCATATAAAATGCAATTGAAAATGATGAAGGACATAATCATCTAACATGGGATAGGATCAATTTCCACTATAGTCCTGAAACGGTCAATTTTATCCTCTACTAAAAAATTAGGAAACTCAAGCCATGGTAGTTTTTGAAAGATTAAATTAGGCCTATACATGTAGATATTTTACCTTTGGATGTGTGCAGAAGGATTACAAATAACTTCTTCAAATTTTAAACCCTAATAAGTCTTGCAATGTTTGAAAACTTGTAAATAGAAAATGGGGGAGTGTAATAGGCTGAGTTGACTTAAATCAACCCCATGATGACCAAACACTACCTTCATATCCAATACTATGAATATGGAAATCAAACTGATATATTTATCCCACTTAGAGTGTTTTATGTAACTATGATCCTTTGATTATATGAATGCATACATAGATGGATTGAATAACTAATCATGATTTGATTTTTTTGAATAAAATAGGACTTTCAATTGGCTGAGGACTACTTCAAATTATTAGATTTGGAATTGGGAAGAATAGGGAAACTTTGCTTAATGTGTAGTAGTGTGAGTATGCATATGTATTGAAATTTCCAAGTGATAGAGTATGTGACTTGAGTGTGCCTTTAAAATATATGATACATATCCTAAAAACATGGGAAAAACTATAAGAGAGGGTTCAAACTTGAAAAATGACCATTATAAAGGTTAAGGACAAGAACGTTCTATAGGGGAAAAGAATAGGTTCCACTATTCTTCCCTACTAAACATTTTTGTCCTTAAGGGAACACATGAATTTTTGGTCCAAAGATGTTTGTGTAGAATTTTATAGGATTTTTCAATAGTTAGAACATTCTTGTGGGTGCCAAATATCAATTTAGAAAATAAATAGTTCCATATAGGTGCTTAATATTTATTGAGGAGGATAAATATGACCAACTTATGTGCTTGAGTCAATTAAAGTGAAATAGGACTAAAACTAATGCTATCAAGTATTTGTGACCAAATTTGAATGATTACATGTCAGTTTAGTCCATGTGATGATGACATTTTTCCAAAATACAATTGATAAATTCCCTCAATTTCATAATTGATTTAAAGACATGTGATCATGATGCCATTTTTTTCTATTTGGTTAATGCTTTATCAAAATTAGAAATTAATAAGTGTTAATATAATTAAGAACAATTATTGAGTAAATAATAATGCATAAGATATATAATTAAAAAACATGATTGATTTGAAACTTACTATTGTTATAAATGTGCTAAAAAGGGAAACTACTAAGAAATAGATGACTTATCTAGAACTTGAGTATTTAGGAATGTAACAATGACTATGAAATTGACTATGAGGCTACATGAGGTGGTTATAAATCAAGAAAAAGGATCTACATTATCTTTAAACAAGGCCACACTATTTGGACTAGGTTGGCCTACATTATTATATGTAGGGTACACTAACATCCTTTAAGGTTTTTCCCTCTATGTAAAATTTGATCATTGGGCCTTTTCATATAGATCATATGTTTATATATAAATATATTTGATTCATTTTGGGAGCCAATATGTACATTATTATTCACTCAAAACCCTATCTAAATGATAATAAGGAATAAATGATATAAAGTGGGGTAGATGAGAAAGGGATGTGGTTTTTATTTGTCTCAACACCCCATGTGTTGAGCACTACCTACATAAAAATAATCTGAAGAGGGATCAAACTCTATGTATTTATCCCATGCTATGGTGATGTGTGTACAATAATAGTGAAATGTTATATGATGGTGCAATCTTGGTGTGATTAAGTACTTGAAATAATGACTTGTGACCTTGATATGGTATTCATACAAATATCAGGGCTACTTGGGTTGTATGTACTTAGAATTGGGAAGAATATATATATTTACTCTAAATGCATGGTTAGAATATATCCAAAATGTGCAATCATGGGAACCTCTTGCCATCTAGTGAAAAAATACATATAAAATGTGCTTATATAGTGATTTTTGGGATTTTATCAAATTAAAATGTGTGGTATGACCATTTGGAATGGATTTGAATTTAGGAAACTGGCCATTAATTGGAAAGAGGATGAAACTAGAGGATTCAAACACTATTAAATTGTGGGATTATCCCAATGGAGTAGTTTTATCAAAGGGACAGAGAAAACAAAACTACAAGTGTGAATCAATCAACTAATGAATCTACACTACATGTAAAAAAATAACACAAGGATTGAGAACGTAGAGAACAATAATAATAAAGCTTCATTAATTATTCAAAAGACAAGCTTAAAAATATATAGGAGATAGCCTTCCCAAAATATAGGAGGTAGCTATAATAACTCACTAACCTATGTAGATATTTATTATTGTTGTTTTATATAAAAACTAATAATAAATTACTAACTTAAAATTTACCAAAATAAAAATGACACACATAATTATTATTCACTCATACATATAAATTTAGCACTAACCTAAGTTTTCCTAACATCCCCCCCTTAGTGCAAACATGGGGAAAATCTATCTTTGTACTTGCACCTAATTTTGTGATTAGGTGATTTTCCATTGGTTAATCACAAACCAAGATATAATGGTTCTCATACAGTTGAATAGAAATTGAGAGTGGTGGTTTTCCATTGGTTTACCATAAACCAAGATAGAATGATGATGGTTTTTGAGTGGTTTACCAACAACCACATCATGATGTGCCAAGTAGTATTATCAACTCTCATCACATCTCATTGTAGGGAATAACATAAGAAAAATTTCTCTCACAATACATACTAAAAATTTGGAAATAGAACATTGAAACTATGTCCCCACCTCAATCTGAAATTTCCACTTATTCAATTAGGAATACTGCAAACTAGAAATAAACACACAACTAAAAAAAATGTGACACCACACCTTTGATGCAGCCCTATCATTGGTGACTAATGAAAGGTTACTGAAAGACCTCCAATCTCCTATGCCTCCATCTTCCAATAATGTTGCTAAGTCAGTGGAAGGTATAGTCAAAGATGATGCACATTCCCTATCATGATACAGGGTGGGGTCGAGGGGTGGAGCCCTTGAAGCTAGATGCACCTTTCATATTCATATTCCTTTAGAAAATGCATTTATTTTTAATTTTAATGAGTGTCGAATTACACCAAAAATTCACTCATTTGTCTTTTTTTTAATGATTTTTCAACTCTTTTGATGACTTGACGACACATTTTTGACTATTTCAACTATACTTATAAACTATTTTTGCTTAACTTGCACAAGCTAATATAACATAACTAAGCAGATTAAAAATAACGTATTAAATACTTTACTTGCTTGTTAGCTAAAAAATTCACGTATATAACAGAGTGATTCTCAAGTTGATCAAAGAGGGAATCTCATGCCAATCAAGAAATAAATAGATGTTGACCACAAACATCTCAGATTTGATGGACTCATAGGAAGAATCCAAGACACTTGATATGAAAATGATATTGTAGATGTTTTGATTGAAAATCAAGGAGCAAGAGGCATGAAATTCATGGCATTGTCAGATGTCTATGAGACTAAAAATTTGGCATCTTTGTTGAGTAAATCCAAGCCATTACATCATGTGCACTCACATAAAATATAAATGTGACTACAATGAACTAGTCAATAGGTGTTATATTGTCACTAAGCGATGATGGGCATATAGATCCAAGCATTGAAACAAATGAATGACTAATCAGATGTAGATGTGGCCGAGAATAGTCTTATTGCATGCACATCCAATGCATTATGAATGTGTAAAGATATTCTCAAAATATTTTTTTGAATTGTAGTAAGCCCTCAAAGAAATATGCATAATTTGAAAGTGAATATGTGTACTAACAAGTCTGAGATGGAAACTTTAGGAGAGGACATAAGCTAGATAGATGCACAGTGTACTTATAAAAGCACTCAATTCAATAGATATGAAATAATCTATTATATGTGTCAATGGAAAGTTGTTGAACTAATTTATTTACACCATTTGGTTAATGATTAATCTCCAATCACCATTCTCCCATGCATGGTAGATCATAATACTTGAAAATCATAGCAACTCACAAAATACACAATAATAGGGGTAGGATTGATTTTGAAGAGACTAAGGATACACTACAACTTCTTACTCTCTTCATGAATTTGGGTACTAACATAATAGATACCTACCCCTTGACTAATTTAAAAATCCATTACAGGACAAAATCAATTATATGGCTCTGGTACCAAATGAAAAAATAACATAGGGATTAAGAACGCAGAGAACAATAATAATAAAGCATCATTAATTATTCAATAGACAAGCTTAAAAATATATAGGAGATAGACTTCCTAAAATATAGGAGGTAGATATAACAACTCACTAACCTATGTAGATATTTGTTATTGTTGTTTTATATAACAACTAATAACAAATTACTAACAAATATTTACCAAAATAATAATTACACATGTAATTATTATTCACTCATACATATAAATGGATCACTAACCTAAGTTTTTCAAACAACATGTAATAAGGAATAATAACATTCAATATCATATTTTACTAAAGATATAAGGTCATCCACATAGAAGTAGAATAGAATTATGGAATTGAGCATAGGTTAAGTGTGGATAAAGAATGGTCACAAGGGCATCATATTATTATTAAATGTTAATTTTAATGATTACATTCCCCATTGCCCATTTTATTTTTAGTAATACATAAAAATATAAGTAATAGAGTAAAAGGAAGAGTGTTATACCTAAGCTTACATGTGAATAGGTCTTTGAATGTAGATCACATGTTGAACTATGCATAAAGCAATCTTAAAATAAAACATGTATAAGTTAGTCCTTACTTAGGATAAACATTTGAAAGTAAAGACAAGAAAAATATAGATCACATAACAAGGAATTAATAAAAAATTTCATGTGCATAGACAATTTCATTTTTATAATGAAAAAAATTGGTGATTAGAGAGGGGGGACCCTTAGATAATTCTTCATTGAAATACTTGGATTGGACTGTGCATTCCCTAATCCTCATTGGTAATATAATTTGTGCTTAAAACTCAAGAGGCACTTGAATTCAACACTACATGACTCAAGGTAGTATAGTACCTTGGAATCCTTATATGAACTCAAATAGATCATTTTGGTTTATAACTAGTGTAAAAATTTGAATCAAACACTATAGATGGAATAAAATTCATTCTGGTGAAAAAATAGTGAAATTGGTGCAAAATACATATGAATTAAGCATGGTGTATGCATAATATAGAATGACATGAATAGTCATTATTTATACAAAAACTAGTGTAAAATTGAGTAAGAAGGTGATAATGTGTCAGTCACATGCCCAAAATATGCTAAGTATATTGATTCTAATAAATGAGAAATATCAACTAAATTGCCAAGTAAAAACTTCAAACACGTGTCACACATGATACCCCAAATATAAGCAAAATATGCAATAAGACTATATAAAATCTAAAATTATTTCTAGGTAACCACTGAAAACTATTCTATAGACTGAGTATGATTTCAAGAATTTTTTAAAATATTATTTTTGATTTATAGGATGAAAGTGCACTATTTTATATAATACCATCCTATGCCATTTTTTGAATGGTATGGTCATATTTTAATGATTTTTTTGGGAAAACATTGAGTATGCACTATGATCAATTGAGCAAATACTATTATTTTATGTCTATGTATTGGACTATTTTAAATTATTTATAAGATAAACCACTATGTATGCCCCCTCTTTTGAGGTGAGTTTTTAAGACTATGCAATAACTTATCTCAAAAGGAAATAATTATGAAAATGATGTTATAGAAATATTGAAATATATATTAATAATGATAACATTGGACATCATGGCATCATATTGATAATTAAGTCAATAATAATAATAATCTATTATACATGTAAAACAAAACATACATAATGTTATATCGAGATAGATATTAGTAAATAGGAACATAGTTTAAAATGATCATATAATTAATACTTAAAACTAATATATAACTAGTTGTGGAAAATTCATGATGTTGATCATGGCATTTAAAAATTAGAGAGATGCATGATATCCATCATGGCATTGAAAAACTATGAAAAATATAACATGCAAGAGTCGTGGCCATAACACACATATAAAGAAAGGAAGAATTCAAAGGGGCATATAAGGGACATGTTCAAATTTTACTCACATGAATAACAAACAAAGAATAGGGGTTCTATCCATGAACAAACACATGTTAAAATGCCCATAATCTAGAGAAATGAATTAACATAAAACATGAAGTAGATAAAATAATGATAAGCATGAATGAATAACTGAAATTTATCTACATAAGACATTTATAACTCCATAATATGCATCAACTTGGGTATTTAGTGAGATGTAAATGCTAAATTAAGTGATGAAAATAATGAAAATTTCACACAATATAATGTATTGTAGTAGGAACAAAAGGGATAATCATAGAGTGATAAAATGTGTAAAAGATGCCCCAAAGTGAACTTGTATTGACGAGAACAAGTTGTATGATTATTTTTAATCCAAGAAATTATAGCTCATGTTTACTGGGACAAGTTCACTATAAACGGACAAGATTGTAGTGTGTGACTATCTAGAAAAAGTGTTTTTTTTAATTTGTAAAATTTATGGGTCAAAGACAATATCACCATCTATAACTACATCTAAAAGTGATAGCTTGTATGTTTTCTACCTCACTCAAGTAAACTTGTGAATCATATATATATTGAATCACAAAACAATTGATGGAAGTGAACTACACATATAATGCATATGTATTGATTTTTTAATAATTTTTCAAATATTCTATTTTATGATATTTTTGAATATAAATAACTAAAAAAGGAACATACTAGCCAATGACTCTTGAAAGAGACTCACAATTACTAAGCCACGTATCTAACATAGGAATGATGACCTCTTATGAATGGAAAGTATCATGCCACTATGAAGTATCTGGTCTCAGCTCAAAATTTGAAAATTGATTTGGCTCTATAACATAAGTATCACTATCATGATGATAATATGTAATATGATGTGCATATTGTTTATTATTTTTAACTGTAGTAATTTTACAGAATCTATTGTGTAGAATAAGAACTGTGTTGGTGTTCATTGTGGAACACTCTTAATGTCCCTTAATACAATTATAGGAGATGTTGGAGTAGAGAATGTATCTATATAATCTATGACAAATAAATGATTAAGTGGATTTTCAAAGATAGGTATTTTAATAAAGTTGGGCACTTGATTTTTAATTATCTAAATAAATTGAACCTTTTTAGGTTCTTTAGCTGATATCTTCTTTGTAGGAAATTTGACCTTTGGTTTGGTAGGAACTATCATAACATCATTAGCAAAAATGTATTCCAACCATGTGTGTATTATATAAATTATTGCATAAATATATTGAATCCAAAGATGTTGTAATAACATATCAAATACTCCTACACTAGGTACTATTATAAACATGGTGGACACATGTGCTAGACCAACTTGTAGTGGTAATGTGAACTCACCAATAGAAATCTAAACATGCCCATTGAATCCCTTAATTAATATTATTGTATAAAGTATATCTTTATATATGTGTTCAAAATGGGAAATCAATGTGATAGTGAACATATTCACAATCAAACCATTATCAACCATAACACCCTATATTTGTTGATGATCAATGTATACTAAAATGAACAGAGTCACATTTTATTCACAATCTACTATCTCATGTTCTATGAATGTAATAAGTGATTGAGATGGTGCTGAAACATTATATGTATTAATAATCCAATCCAAAGAATGTTATGCCTATGTATGAGGATGATAATAAAAAAGTGGAAGGGATGTATAATATGTGTAATGAAATTATAATTTATCTATTATTTAATGACATATATTCTTAGGGAAAAGATAAGTGAATATTTTCATTATTCTACTCTCACTTTATTGTTCCTTTGTATTATAGGTAGATGTACCTAAGTCAATGATGTTCTCCTATATCAAATCATGTATCTTATGTCTCAAATAGATGCATCTATTAATAGTATGTCCTAGTGCTCTATGAAAATTAAAAAAATAATTTTAATCAAATCTTTTGGAAGAGGTTTCCTCGCATCAACCTCTTTAATGAGATGGAGCGAAATGAGGTGACATTCTAATAATTTTTGTAACACCTTATAGGGAATTTCTGAAAAGTTGGTAAATTGTCTCCTTTTTTTTGGAAGCTTATTTTTTTTTTTATCACCTTAATTTAATGTCATCAATGTCATCTTTTGATCTCTATAAAAACTTATGGATGCTAAGTAGATATAGAAACTACACCCAATGTCATCTTTTGATCATGCTACGCACCTAACCTATCGCATGTATTAGGATAGGAATAGCCAAATTATGGTTTACTTATCCCTCTTTTATGATATATCACATTTATATATGCATTCATTTGGTTATTAGGTCAGCCTATGGAGTAACCATGGCCTAGATATACTAAATATAGGAGGTAGTGGGTAATTGTTTATCATCATATTGTGAATTCAGCTCTTATTGAAACTTGTGGAGGTTTCCCCCTCGAAGTGGCTTGTATATTATAATATATTTTGATATATTTCATTCATATTTGGATCCATTTATTCTATTATAATTTATTTTTGAATTAATTTCATTACAAGTGGTATTAGAGCTGCAACTTGGGTAATCTTATGGGTGAAACCCTAATTTTTTAAATTTGGATATATATAAAAAATAGTTAAGAATTTCTCTAAATTTTTTTTACTATAGGTGAGAAATAATTAAATTAATCTTCCATTAAAATTTTAGATCATTTGGATCTATTTTACAAAAGTTATCGCCATTTTAGGGTTTTTCATAAAATTTCTCTATAGTGCACAATTCAAAGAACTTTTTTGAGTTATTTACATTTATGGAAAGCTTTAAAAAATTTGGCTAGGGTATTTTATTTGTATTTTTTTATTTGAGGCTGACATAAGTCCAAAATCACTTGGTCAAAGTTGGGTCAAAAGTGCCAATCAGGGTCGACATCGTAAAGCCTTTTTATGGCAGGTCCACAAACTTGAGGCCAAGGAAAGGGTGCTAAAAATCTAGGTAAAACTCATAAAAAGGAAGTTATGAAGTCAAAATGGGGATTTACTAGATCCTTTGTACCAAGGTTCTCTAACATAGATCACAAAGTGAGCAGACTTAACTATAGTGTGTAAGGCA
Organism: Torreya grandis; assembly: GCA_037957365.1. Lineage (NCBI taxonomy): Eukaryota > Viridiplantae > Streptophyta > Pinopsida > Cupressales > Taxaceae > Torreya > Torreya grandis. Next base: position 3,041,912 of record JARHVA010001827.1, on the reverse strand, counting down.
TTCAAAGTGAGGTGCAAGGCATATAATCTAATATGAAATCCATACAAGATAGTTTGGTAGATATCATGATGGATTTAAAAAATAATTAGTCAAATCATCTATCTATCATTATTACACAACCCCATTAGGGTGGTTCTCCCAACCAGTCTACTTTAAGTCTAACTACATTGCCATAGAGGAACCTGTTACCAAAGGTAGATATGCACAAATTTGATGGAAAAGATCCACTCAATTGGATCAACCAAATGGAGAATTTTTTTGATCTGCATCAGATCCTAGGTGGATAGAAGGTTACTATGGCATCCTTGTATCTTGAACTTGATAAATTCATTTGGTATCGATGGTTGTGTACTCAAAATAAAAGATGACTCTTAATGTCACCTGGTTAGTTTTTATAGAGGAGCTGCCATTACAATATGATAATAGTGTGACAGAGAATTAATTTAGCCAACTGGAAAAATTATGATAGACTAGCTCCATCAAGGATTATATTCATCATTTTCGAAACCTATCCTTACATGTGGAGATAATTTTTTAGGAGAACTTAAATGACCTATTTTCATGTGGACTCAAGGACCACAATCAACATGAGGTATGCATGTTTAATCCACTTAAGATTTTTGATTCTATTATCATGGCATGTAGATCTGAGGAAAAAATCATAGCCAACAAGAAGCAAACATTCACTCACTTCAAATATTGTAGCATATCGACACCAAAATTTCCTCCACCTACCAGATTGACCCCTCACAAATTGAAGGGAAGCATGGAAAAGGATTATGTTTCAGTTGTGACAAGTGGAACAAAGGACAGAGATGTGTTGAGAAGAAGTTATAATACATTGAGGGATCTAATGAAGATGAAGAAGAAGATGATGCCTCCAATTATGATGAGGAAGAGATAGAGGAATTACCTAAAGATTCCCAACCTACAATATCTTGTCATGCACTTGTAGCTATTAGCACTCCACAAACTCTTAAGGTGGTGGCTTTCCTCAAGAAATAGAAGGTCATGATTTAGGGAACACACATAACTTCATCAACCATAAGTTGGCCACTTTATTACACTATTTCATCTACCCAACACTAGAATTTTAGGTCATGATTGCAAATGGTAACACAATTAATTTTTCAGGCAAATGCCATAGTATTAAGCTTGCTATGGGTGAGTACAATCTCAATTATCCTATGTTTTCTATTCCCATGGCTAGCACAGACATTATTTTGGGAGTCCAATGGATCACAACCTTGGGCACCATTGAGATGAACTTATAGGAACTATTCATGTACTTTCATTTTGAAGGTAGAAAAATTGAACTACGTGGATTAAAGGTAAAATATCCATAATTGATTAATTCACATTAGATGACCAAGAGCTAAAAAAGGGGGTAGAGGGAATTATTTCATGATTATGTTCCATAGAATTTCAACCCACATAGGCATTTACACATCTTGATCTATAGATGATTCCTGATGACCACCCATCTATTTTTGGGGCCATTCCAAAAGGATAACCACCAAAAAGAGAACATGATCATGCCATTCAAATACTTCCAGGGAGTCAAACACCAAATGTCAGACCATATAGATATCCATATTCATAGAAGAGTGAAATTGAAAATATGGTCCATGAGATACTAGAGGTAGGGATCATCAAGCACAACCAAAGTGCATATTCATCACTAGTGGTCATGGTGTAAAAGAAGGATGACACATGGAGGATGTGCCCAGATTATAGGGAACTCAACAAGTATACCATCAAAGATAAGTTTCCTATTCCAATAATTGATTATTTACGTGATGAGTTTCATGGTGCTAATTATTTCACAAAATTGGATCTTCGCTCAAGGTACCATCAAATTAGAATCAAGGATGAAGATGTTCATAAAATTGCTTTTAGAATGCATAAGGGCCATTATGAGTTTTAGGTAATGCCCTTTGGTCTTACAAATGCACCATCTAATTTTTAGAGCTTGGTGAACACTATTTTTAGGCCTTTTCTAAGGAAGTTTGTGCTAGTTTTATTTGATGACATATTGATTTGTATTCAAACATGGGAAGCACATCTGCAACATGTGAAACATGTGTTGATAGTTTTGGAGAAGTATTAGCTTTATACAAATCCATCGAAATGTGCTTTTGGAGTATATGAGGTAGAGTACCTAAGTCATATTGTTTCCCATGAATGTGTCAAATTTGATCCCCAGAAGATCAAAGATATGATGGAATGGCCCATGCCAAAAACTCTGAAAAACCTCTAAGGGTTCTTAAGACTAATAGGTTACTAACAAAGATTTGTGAAAGGTTATGGCAGCATAGCAGCTCCACTCACTACATTTCTAAAGAAGGATGCCTTCCATTGGAATGATGCTGCCACTAAAGCATTTGAGAAACTAAAAGTAGCTATGTCCACCACTCTAGTTTCGGCTACTCCAGACTTCTCAAAGACATTCACTATTAAAATGTGATGCTTCTAGATCTAGGTTAAGAGCAGTACTAATGCATGAAGGAAAACCCATTGCATTTGAGAGTCATCAATTCAAAGGTAAGAATCTACAAAAACCTATATATGAGAAATAAATGATGGTTATTCTTCATGCAGTTAAACAATGGAGGCCCTATTTGATGGGTAAACACTTTAAGGTGAAAATGGATCATGGTAGTCTCAAATACATTTTGGAGCAAAGATTATCATATGAGGAACAACAAAAGTGGGTAACCATAATTTTGGGTTATGATTTTGAAATTATATACAAGAAGGGTAAAGATAATGTAGTAGAAGATGCACTATCCAAACGGGATACATCCACAGAAGCATTACTTTGTGCAATGTCCATGTTACAAGTAGATTAGGTGGATGAAGCTAGGTTAGAATGGGAGCAAGACAAGGATACATAGGTTTTGATTCAAAATATATAGTAAGGTACTTTAACCTATGACAAGTTTTAATGGAAAGGTAATGTCCTATGGTATAAGGGTAGGTTATACTTATGCAAAGATTTAGTGCTTAAGGATAAGATTCTTGCGGAGTTGCATGCATCTCCAATTGGGGGACACTCAGGGTTATTAAAAAATTATCAAAAAATTAAGAAATAATTATTTTGGGAAGGGCTCAAGGGATATGTATAAAATTTTGTGGTAGAATGATTGATATGCCAACAGAATAAAGGTGAGATAGTTAAGGCCCCAGGTCTATTACAATCGTTAGCAATTCTTAGTCAAAGGTGGGAGGAGGTTTCCATGGATTTCATCATAAGGTTGCCTTTTTCTGAAGGTAAGAATGTTATCTTGGTCATTGTGGATAGGATTATAAAATATGCTCATTTTTGTTCTCTTTCATGCCCATTTTTAACAAGTACAATAGCAACTATTTTTTTGGAGGTAGTTCTAAAATTACATAGAACCCAAAAAATAATTGTAAGTGATCATGATCCTATTTTCATTAGTAATTTTTGGACTAAACTATTTTCCTATTTGGGTACTCAGCTAGCTCATAGCTCATCTTACCACCCCCAATCTGATGGACAAATAGAAGTGGTTAACAAATGTTTAGAGGGGTATATCTATTGTTTTGTATTAGATAAATAGGAACGTTGGGTTAAATGGCTACCACTTTCAGAATGGTGGTATAACACATCTTTCCATACCTCTTCTAAAATGTCTCCATTTTTAGTACTATATGGTTACCATCCACCTTCCATCACTTATTCATTAAAGGTGAAAACCAAGGTTTGAGATGTGGAGGAGCACATTCAACATCAACAAGATGTTTTGGCTAGTTTGAGAGAGAATTTGGCCTTGGCACAAATAGGATGAAGAAACAATCAGATCAACACCGTAGTGAGTGAAATTTTGAGGTGGGTGACTGGGTATGTTTACTTTTGTAGCCTTATAAGTAGATGTCATTGATGTAATACAAAAATGACAATAAACTTGCTTCTAAGTATTATGGCCCTTATCAGGTTCTATAGAAAATTAGAAGTGTGACTTACAAGCTTGAGTAACCTCATTCATCTCGTATACACCAATATTTCATGTTTACTATTTGAAGGTCATTAGACAAAAAGTTTCAGCCTAGATAGAGCTCCCAAAACTAGATGAAGAAGGATGAGTCATTTTGGAACCAGAGAAGATCCTCTAAACATGTACTAAGAGGTTGAGAACTAGAGATATTAGGGAATATCTGATCAAGTGGAAGAACTTAAGTAGTGAAGATGCAACTTAGGAAGGTGAAGATTTTCTGCAACAACATCTAGAGTTGTTCAACATTGAGGGCAATGCTGGTTTGAAGGGGAAGGGCATGCTACGCCCAGAAACTATTGCATGTATTAGGATAGGAATAGCTGACTTCTGGCTTACTTATCCCTCTTTAATGCTATATCATATTTCTCTCTGCTTTCATTTGGTTAGTAGGTCAGCCTATGGAGTAACCATGGCCTAGATAGACTATATATAGGAGGTAGTGGGTAATTTTTTATCATCATATTGTGAATTCGTCTCTTATTAAAACTTGTGGAGGTTTCCCCCTTGAAGTGGCTTGTCTATTATCATATATTCTGTTATATTTTAATCATATTTGGATCTATTTCTACTATTCTACTTTATTGTTGAATTAATTTCATTATAGATCACCCTTATTTTCACTTAAATTCACCTTATATAGTGGCTTACTTGGATTATTTATATTATAAGTAGAAATTGGGTTGGTTACATAAATTATCTTATCCATTACCAATAACTTAAGATATCTTTCCTTATATGTGTGACATAAATCAATAAATGATATAAACTTATTAAACATAATAGGTTCATGTAGAGGTAGAAGAAGACTTTATCAGAATATGTTTTCCAATTCCTTATCTTTCATAGGGTTCATCATTTTAGATAACATGGTCTTATATAATAACACATAATCTTTGATAGACTTGTTGAATTCTTATTTGAGATAAGAAATATGAGCATATGAAATATTTTCACTTATGCTAATTAATAAATGTGTAAGGAACAAATATACCAAAGGATTGAATACATTAATTGATTAACATGGTTAATCATTAAACCATTTTAGAGCATACTCTTTTACAATCCTAGGAAATAACTTGGTCAAAAACCTATCATTGGACACATAGTCCAAACATATTAAATCAAATGATCTCAAATATTTCTCAGGATCGCCTTGTCCATCATATAATGTAAGCTTAGGTGCCATAAAATCAAGTGGTAAAGGATAGGTTGAAATATGTCGAGCCAGTGGAGTATGTAGTAAATTATACAACTCAAATGTCTAATTAGTTTTTGAATCAATTTGTTCCAAATGTAAAACCTTAGACTACATATCTATAATGTTCTATGTAATAGATTGTACATCAAAAATAGAATGTGTGTTATCCAAAGTTAGTATAAACAAAAATTGAGTATGGATTAACATGGTGATTTTCTAAATCCCTTAGGTTTCCCCCATAGTATATGTTGGTATCAAAGTTGTAGTTATTGATGCATAAATAGGTAAGGACCCATAATAGCCTATATATTATATGATCGAGCTATTTTTTCTCTTTTAATATCTAAAAGAGATTTCAAAATAATATGATAATCTTGAGGTTGTTCATGAATTTTTAATAAAAAATTATTAATAACTTGCACTTTATTAGGCTCTAGTTGTTCATAATTGGTAGATGGAACTACATATTGATGTTCATCTTGAGATTCAATGTTGTCTTGATTATATTGTTCATGTTTTGAAGTATTTTTTTCCACTTATACATATCAATATTATTAATTATGATATAAATATCCTTATATATCCTCATTATTATCCATTTTATATGTTTTATCAAAATAAATATGAGTATGCTAAACTTGAGTACCACTTAGTCTATGTCAGTTTTGAGCATCTTATCTATTACCACCTTCAATTTTTATGAAAATTTTACGCTCATCCTATATGGCATTTCCTTCATAGGTTTTAAATATTCACATAAATTTATGGGATTTTTCCCCAAGGATTCATGCACATATTTCATCTCATGGTAATAAGTCCTTGAAATCCCTACTGAGTTTTATGGTGCACATGAACTATGCATTTATTCAATTATTTTAAAATTTGGACATCTATGCCTCTTATTTTGTACCCACATTTTATTCATTTATATTAATGGATGATAGTAATAATTGCCCTTATCTTATTGTGCACATTGAATATTATTTCTCTAGTGGTAGTCTCCACATTTAGATAATATTACTCATCATTTGATCCTTGTTCCCCCAATCTTGAAAATAAATTCATAATGATTTGGATTTTGAACTTGTGAATCTTCCATGTCTTGTGTGTATTGTACACTAGTTTAATCTTCACACTCCTTCTCTTTCAATAGCCACGTATTACTATAATACTCTTCATGGTTAATCTCTTTGAACCTTTCCTCCATATATGCATCATTTTTTAACACCACAACATATAATAATCTTAATGATGCAATCAAATTTCTTATTTTAACACAAACATGAAGGCATATTGAAAAAAATCCTTTAATATCTCTCAGTCCACATTTTTTTTCTCAATGACTATGTACCATGCATTTGCCCATGACTATAATGTAATAAAGAAAACATGTACCCACAAACATAAAGGAAGAATGGATGATCAAATCATCCATTATTTTTTGTTTTTATTTAAGGTTTATGTAGGATAAATATACCTAAATAAAAATGGTAATTATATTTTATCTCTTATATGCTCAACCTGTATGCTAAAATATTCCTTACACATTATTTAACTTGCTAAGTAAGTTTGTTTCATTTCTCACTATTTTGTAGGGATATTGCATAACATGCATATAAACATTATAATTTGATCTACATCCTTAGGAAAAATTCCATATAAATCCCACACATATGCATCCATGCATGTTTTGCCATCATATCGGGGTAAGAGGTAAGTGCACAGATTTGGGGGACAAAAAGTGGCCTACTTATGGACATGATTTTCCTAAAATTTTTAAAATCTGAACTTTTATAGATAATTTGAGATATCTACACTCCAAATTAGAAGATGGTGTAAGAACATGAAATGTAGAATTTTGAGTCTAGTTTCTAAAAAAATATTTTTAAAAAAAAATGGTTAAGTCCAACTAGGTCAAACATCTAAATTTTGAAGAGGAACTCTTATTTTTTTCAAAAACCATAGTAGATAGACGGTTGTGCAAGACACCATTTTTTTAGAAACCCTTTGGGGAAATTTTAGATAATATATTCTAGTTTATGAACTATATATTTTTATATTTTTTTAATGAATTTTATAAGTAAATAGATCCTAAAAATTGACAAAAAAATGGATAGCCATCCATGTAGCATGCCTAACTACCTCAAAAAAATGATTTTTTTTTATGTGTAGAATTTGGCTTAGTTTGTGACCATATAACTTGTTATTACTTGGATCAAAGTAAGATAAATTACATGAACATGTATAGGCATGTATGTTTACAACATGTAGTGGCCTAAAAAAGGTATAGTTAAAAATCAACATAGTTTGAAACCTTAAATTAGTTCAAAAATTATAAAATTCATATTTTTGGAAAGAGTAGAGCATGCTCATTACGATGGTATTAAGTTATTAAATTTTCAAGTTGAAATTCTTAGTGTATTTGGTAATCAAAGATTATTTTTTTAATTTTTTTATCATAACTCTCAAAACTTGGCTATACACTGACAGTCTAAGCTTTTAGCTTGGGAATCCAATCCATTCCCAAGAAAAAAGGCATGGTATTTGAATTAAGATTCAAATAACACAATTGCATTAATTTATAACATGATTATGCTATTATAAAAACAATAATGTGATCACATTATTATTGTTTTTCACATTAAAGAAAATGGAGTGAATGTTGGTTAATAGTTAACGTGACTGCGTTATTGATAACACGATCACATTCCTAGTATTTTGCACATAAAAGCATGTGGGAGTTGTACATGAAAGTAAATTTGGATATAATCTTATATATACTACTCTAAATGCTAAGTATTAGTTTACATTTATATTTTTATATTTATTTTCTTATACTTTAAATTTGTTTTAGTAAATATAAGAAATTAGGGTCACTCAACATATGATAGATTTGATCTCATAGTTGCATGCGTTACGATGTGGAAAATATTTTTTTAAAATCCAATCTAGTCAGTACTTAGGCATTTTCAAGGTCTAGGTATTAAACCTAGGGATTTTAGTACATAACATTTGCAATTGATATCTTTTTTTGGTAAACATATAGTCATTTTAAAGATTTTTGGCCTTCTAAATTGATTTTGAGCATTTATAGGAGTCCTAGGTTTGTCAAAATTGAATTTTGAAAATTAATCACTTTGAACTTGATCCAAAGTGGTGTGGTTGGGGTAGTGTAGGTCATATTGATGACCTATACACATCAAACAACCATTTTGTGTTAATTTCACTTGTTCATCATCCCTCCCTCATCTTTGATCATTTCCTACTCATCCCTCATTACCCCTAATAACTCTATCATCATTCTTTATTGTCACTAGTCACTCCCTCATTGACCCTCACTATCCCTAGTCATCTCTAATCACTTCCTTATCATCCATAATCACTCCTTCATTGAACCTCACTATCTCTCATCATCCCTAATCACTCCCTCCCCATCCTTCATCATCCCTAATCACTCTTTCCCCATCCCTCATCATCCCTAATAACTTCCTCATCCCTATTCACTCCTTCCTCATCCCTCTTCATCCATAACCACTCCCTCATTGACCTTAATTATCTCTCATCATCTCTAAGCACTCAAGTTTGTCATCCCTAATCATTATTTAATCTATTATCACCATCCCTCATTATCCATAATCATTACCTCCTCATCCCTCATAATCCTTAATCAATATTTCTTCATCCCTAATCATCACTAATCACTCCCTCATTAACCCTCACCATCCCTCACCATCCCTCATCACTCCATCATTGACTCTCACCATTCCTCACCACTCCCTCATCATCTGACATAAGTATATACTATAAATATATCTTTGAATCCAATCATATGTTATTTAATCCATTATAATATAAATTAAATCAATTATATGACTTGTGTTTTTAATACCCATTTATGATTATAAATTTTATTACTAAATTAATTTGATGATCTTCTAAATTTATAGTCAAGTAACATAAACACTAACACATTATAGAGTCTGAATTTTAGTTCATTGAATTATCTTTGTTATGCAACTGAATAGATGAAACTTTATTCAGTTCCACCTTTAGTATTTTAGTTAAAAAGATAAAAATTAAACACAAATATCTTATATAATTTTCTAATTCTTAGAAGATTTGAATCAGATGCAAAGTTATTTAGTGTTTCCCATTCTTATATGACTTAAATCTTGGTTAGGTTCACATATGCACTCCTTGTGTTTGTAATGTGTCCAAAATATTTTATCTCTTGCATGAAAAATGAATATTTATTCATGTTATCAGAAAAATATGTTTATGCAAAATGTGAAACACTAGTTCAAAATTATGTAGATGTTCATCCCATGATTTCTAAAGATTAAGATGTAATCAAGGTAGATTAAAAAATGACATAGGTAGAGGGCCTGAGGATGTCATTAAACATCTTGAAATTAATGAATTAGTTACATGAGCTAACCTGAAAGGAATAACCAACTAGTCAATCGATCCTTTCTTTATTTTTAATAAAAGATCTATATCTAGGATTACCAGATCATTGAATGCACACGATGGAGTGATATCAAAATTCAAGCAAGTGTACATCATAATGAAATTGCTAGTAAATGAAATCATACATGAAAAAATATTGCAAAGGAATGAGAGAAAATAATGAAATAATCTATATCATCCTGAATTTGTTATACAAAGGGATGAAGTTCATAACTCTCATAGCTCTCAAAGCTTTCATAACTCACAACTAAGTAGATCAAACAATCCATAATATACTACATTAACTTTGTTAAAAATGTGAAGGGAGAGAAGTGCATATATAGGTTGGAGAGGGAAATATACCACATATTCTAGTGAATGTGGGACTAATATTCCCAAGTAACCCAAATGACCTATAGAGCCTTAAGAAATCTAATATAACTATGTAAGCAAAAACTAGTTGGAAAAAGGACTACACCAACACCCCCTATAAGCACAACTTAGGTGGGTGGTGATATAAATAATGGGTCCCAATAATAAGGCCTAATAAATTACCCATGTAAAATTCAATCCCTCATAAATAAATAAGAGAAAAGAAGAAGAGGAGACTAAAATAACCACTAAATGATGATGTTGAAGTAATCAATACTCCAAGTATAGCTCACAAGATGATGAGGGTCAATGATGAGATCCTCTTCTTGAAGACTGTAAAAGCTCTATCCGTATCAAATAATGTTTCTTCGCTTTGGTAAAGGAAAACCCTGATGTGTGTAGTAGAAGTATTACCATTACATAATGGAAGATGAAGGCAATAGTATTCATATCTCTAAATGTGGTCCAAATCATATTTGTGGCATAGGTCTAACAAGAATGTGCATAGAATCTGAAAGTAATGCCACTGAAGTGAACTAGTCAGAAGTATGACATAGAACATTCACTGAAAGAATTTTCATGTGAAGAGTGGATCATGACTCACCAAATGAAGAAAGAAAGTCCATAAGAATAGATGAGCCATCCATTCTCACAATAGGTGTACTCATACTATAAACAATGGAGTCCTCCAAAGTGCAAGGATGTGAAGGCTCTAGAACAACAATAATTGGCATAAAAATAGAAGTAGAATCTATAATAAGATAACTAAGGTTTGGTATGATATCATATTATAGTGGAGGATCAATATAAGGAAGATCACTATCCTCCATGGATGTATCATCAAAATAAACAAATGCAAGAGGTGAGAGGATAACTATCTCTAAAAAGATGATAGGTAGTGGAGGAGGTGTGATGTAAGTCTTAGCTAAATCTTTGAAAAGAGATTGTAGGATGTTATTAAAAATGCATGGAAACTTTGTATGTTACACATGATAATGAATATCAATGGAAATATGTAGTAATAGAGTGGAAAAAACCTTGTCACTGTAGACACCTAAAACTGGCCATCGATAACCTCCAATCAAGATTTGGCCAATTTCCACCTAAAATGCATAATTTGGATAAAAAATACTAAAACATGCTAAATGATGTGAAAAATTAAAATATTTAAGTGATGATTTGGCCAGGGTATCCCTAAATGGGGAAATGCAATTTATGGGCCAGCTATCTTTGATCAGATCATTTTGAGTCAAAATGCCAATTTTGCACCTATGTGCTCTGGATTGATCTTTCCTATCAAATATTATACACAAGACATGTACCTTTGTTATTTTTCATTAGAAATGTCCTAAATGGGAGTATGGTTCCAACACATCTGACATCACCTTTTAATTCTAATGCAGTCAAATTTTATACCAATAACAAGACATTCTGGTCAATTTGAGTAATTTATGCACAAAGTGCTTAATCATGCTTAAGAGATAATTAACCCAAATCAAGGCCTAATCAATAATTTCATGGAAACTTTTTGAATAAATTGTTTTAGAAATGAATATTGAATATCTACATCATCAAGTGACCTCATTTCTTGGGAAGACATCCCTAGGCCATAAATGCCATAAATATTAGGATTCATGTCTCCCATGCCTCATCAATGCCTTCCATGATGCCCTCCATGCCTCTTAATTACCCCTTCTTTCAATTTCATGATGAGGATAGTTACAAACTTAATTCCAAAAGTTGAATTAATTCTCAACCACACATCTCAATCTTGGGATGGACAGTTCAGGTTGATTTTGATCAAATCCAAAAATCTATAAATAGGAGGCCTCATAATATAATTTATAAGCTATTTTAATGCAAAATTATAATGCACAAATATCTTAAAAAAGACATTTATATTAGTGTTACCATGCCAAATTGATGCCAAGCCACAAGCCAAAGGTCTCAAGGAGAGATGGAGGTAGTCAAGCTTCTATTGCCAAGGACTTCATGAGAACAAGCCGACCAAGCCACCAAAACAAAGGTATTTGGCACATCTAAGGAAGGTGAAGGAATTATTGTATTTTAATTTCTTGATTTTTTGTTGTGTTTGTCATTTAATTTTGTTAACTAAGCTCTCCCTAGTGTCTAGGCCTAGAGATCTTATGCTATTAGTGTGTTTATTTCATTTTATTTTCATTTTGGAACTAACACCATACTAACCATCCTCTCTTGAGTCAAATTCTTAGAGCACATAATGGCATGCCCAGTGGGACTAGATGCATCTCACACTTGAAGGAGATCATTTTTCATCTCTAAAATATTTATTTGATCCCTTAAAACTCTTTTAAATTGATTTTTTAACTTTATTTTGCCATTTTTGTTTGCCATGATTTTACACAATAATAGACATCAATAGGAAATAATAACATTACTTCCCTGACTTAGCCAACATTAGTCAATAAAATTGACATTAGTTATATCTTGTTTAGCAAGAGTAACTGATGTTAGTGGTAATAATCGATGTCAGTCAATGTGTTTTTCCAAAAACACAGACTCGAGAGATATTTTTCCAAAGTTCATTGTTTCAAACTCAAAAGAGCTTCAAAGCTAAAGGACATGCTAACAATTTTTCTATAGGACCAAGTTTAAATTTTTCTTAAAACATGTTTAAATCACCCTTTCATGCTTAAAAATCAATTAGGAATCTTGTTTTGGGTGTTTAACAAATAATTTAGATGTTTTTGGTGAATATTTTCAAAGTTTTCAACTAAGACCAAGTGGTCAAATGAACACCACCAAATCTTTCATTTTGGGTTTAAAATTGAACACACTTGTCAATTTTTATTTAAAATAGTTATTTAATCAAATCTTGTTTGGCAAAAAGAAGAATGTTACATGTATGATCTTCCATTTATCCCCTATAGGGAACCCTTGGAATCAAAAGTGCCATTCCTATTACAAGTAGCCTAGTCCAAGGCTTATAAAGAAAGTTGTCTAAAGCATTCCCCAAAAACTCATCAAATTTTGGGTGATCCTTAAAATGAACTGCTCATAAGTCTTTCTACTTTCATTCTTTATTTATTTTTATGCATCTTGGCTTACGAGGGGGACTTCATCACCTCCTACAAGTTTTTTAGGGAAGATTTGACTTGGGGTTTCATCTCTCAGTATTGAATTAATTTGGCTCCTTTGGAGTTACACATGGGATGTAGTGGCACTTTGGACATCTCACTACACTGAGCAAATAGCAGGATGTAGTGGTTACAAAAAGGACTAGAACTTTTTACAACAAGCCAAGTGATATGGACCCAAAATCAATGATTTTCTTTTGAATTATTTAGCATGAAAGTCATTGTGTAATTGATTCACCTAGATCATTCAAAAACTTTTTAGATCTTAGATAAATCCCCCTTATCACAAAAGTATTGTTGGTGAAAGGTGTGCCTCAAGGTCCATGCCATAATACTGTCATTTGAGAGAAGGGGGGTGTAAAAACCCTATTATATAATGTGTATTTACTTTTGGATGAACACTTAAAATCCTCTCAAATGATGTATATTGATGGATTCCAACAGTAACAGGCAACCTTGTCAGTTTAGAATCTAAGGGTAATTAATTAGTTGGTCTTGTCCTAGATTAAAGTCTTGTTTGGAGTCAAAACTTGGTATAAACAAACAATCCAAAACAAACACATGGTCCTCATTTTCATTTGAATAAAGAGATGTTATGCTGCCCATGTAAGATCATCAATTTGCCTTGTTCAAAGTATATCAAAAAGCTTGAGAGTCATATCATTCACTTTGGTACAGTTATGCTGCCCAATTGAGTCTAGACCTTTACCAAAGTTGTTTAAGTCCTTCACTTATAATCTAAATTCAGAATTATAGCTTTACAAGTTCATAGGGTTGATGTGTTAAGTGGGTTCACCATTTTCACTAAACTTAAGGGAACTTAGGTTTAATTTCCAATTTGGGTTGAAGTCCATTTAAGACTCATAATCATTATCATCACTTGATAGACTTAAGCCATTTTGTGCTAAACACTTGCACTTTGAGTCTATATACCACAAAATTTTGAGTCAAGAAAGGTAGTGTTATGCTATCAAAATTGTGGAAAAATGTCTTTGCCTTAGAGAGTCTTTGAAAAAAAAAAAATCACACCTTTTGGGTAGTATAACATCGTTACACTGCCCTAAATATTTCAAATATTATTTCAAAGAGTTCAAATTTATTCTTCCATTTTCAGGCTAATCTGAGTATACTTTTATGATCCTTTGTCTAAAACACAATTATACCACTCACCTTTGCCTAGATTATTTGTTAAAAAAACCAAGTTTTATACCATTATTTATGAGAAAACAAACTATTGCTAAAGTGTCTTTTGTTTCATATCTTATACCTAGTTGATCAAGTTCATGTCCAAAAATTGAATGCCTAGTGTTTTTTATAAGTGTTTCAAATCTTTTAGATTAAAACTTTCATCTATTTTCAAAGTCTAGATTTTGACACCATTTGGCCAAGATTCCTAGCACATGCCTTATTTGAGCCTAGCTTTCAACACCGCATTTGGCCAAAAGACTTAGCAACTTTTAAACTTTTAGATTAGACTGATTTGAAACACTTTAACCTTAGAGTTTGGCATTTTTATTTTTGATCCATTTACTTGCTTGTCTTTATGTGAACAGTGAAACGCTAGATATTTTACACTCCCTTATTTCCTCATAAATCTTTGCATAAACCTTTTGATCCTTTTGAAAAATCTAGACCAAGTTGAAACACCATTTTTTTTAGATTATATCCTTTTTAGAGTTTGTGAAACTCTTTGAACTTTTATTGCAAAGCATTGACTATGGATCCCAACATGTATTCCTACACTCGTAGTGGACTCATGTATAATCGAAGGATTAGTAATGTAGTTACACAGGAAGAAATGGTGCAAGACCCCTATGCAAATAATATTACTTATGAGATGGATTCTTATCCCTCTTATAATACTCAATTAGGGGCACAAATATAAGATCCATTAGCTAACTATTTGGTTAACACACCACGTTATTCAGAGCAAGAACAAGAACAAACCACATAATAGCTAGCTACAATACCAACAATGGATGAGCCAATTATTCAACATCATAATCTACTAACACAGCTTCCATGTATGATCCATTTTTGTTTGAGCAACATTTGTTAGAGAATAAAGATGAGATTTTAGTTAGATCCATAGTGGTAGGGGCCAAGTTCCAGTAGACTTCCCCCATGAAAATTTACTAAGTCTAGTAAGAGTGCCCCATAATATCATTCATGATCAACATGGTTCTTCTAAAAATCCTATGGCTCTAGTCCAAATAATGTATCAAGACCCTACTTTATCCAATTGAGGCCAAAATGTCATGAAAGATCACTTTAACCAAATGTAAACAACATATCAAACCTACCTAAATTTAGCACGTGATTTTAATCAGATGAACATGGTAAGTAAGCCTCTCATTGACCTAGTGCCTTCAACATAAGTGTTGATAGAGTTAACTAGATAAGAGAATCTGAGTTCTGACCCATTCATATAAACTGCTTCAATAGATAACTTGATGTATATGCTAGTTATTGAATAAGTGTCTTCAACCTCTACATTAAATAGTGAGCCAAAAATAGTAGATAACATGCAAAAAACATCCAATATTGATCAATTGGTACTAATGTACAAATAAATAGCTAGCAACATGTGCCTATAATTAATCTCATGAGTAGATCATCATACCAAGGAATAGGAGTTTCTACACCCCATCCTCAACTAGCTACTTCTTCAAGTGTACAACCTATGGGATTAGGTAATCAAATAATGGCCAATGTCATGCCTCAATGATAGAATGTGATGAATCCTACTCCTCCTCAACAAGTAACAAGTAATATTCCATAATAACAGACATAGTCTAGTGTATCAATGCAATATAGGGTAAATACATTACTACCTCAATTAGGGCCAACTAATATTTCACCTCACCAGGTATTGACAAACACACCTCTTTGATCATAGATTAATATACCAATTCAAAACCAAGCAATGCCTAGTCAACAACATGTAAATATTGGTCAACGATAGATGCCAAATTTGCAACCTATTTTCACTTCTTTACAGGGATTCATGCAACAAGGAGGTCCCCATGTTTCTCAAGTACCTACTAGACAACCATGGGTTCAAAATATGCCATAAATTTAGAGATAGGGTCTTAGTCCACAAGTTCACACTTAACAACAAGGTTTGATTAGTCAACAACATGTCCCTTTTCAACCACAATAGGCATAGTATAGTTATATCCCTCCATCCCAACCATAAAATCCTTCAATTCAAACCTTTATCGCCAACCCAAACTATAATATCACGTATCCAAATGTACAATTTCATGTACATCCCAATCGACGTATGTGTATTCCTAGTCCATTCCCTAACCAAACCAATAAACCCCAACAAGTATCACAATCATACCCTGGTCAAAGTATCCCACTTGTGACCTCTCAACCATTTACCCAAACCAATATCATCCCTTAAATCAATATCCCTTCCAGTTTCCTATCCCAAAAATTATAATAAATGAAGGATGCAATTGTTTCCATTTAGGTGGGGAAGCAGACCAAATTTTTTAAATTAGATGACACATGTTCTTATCTATTCAACATGGAGTATTTGTAGATACCATTTACTCTAGGATACGAACCACCCAAATTTAATAAATACAAAGGGAAAGGTGACCCTAAGGCTTATTTGACCAAATTCTTTATCTCATTTCAACCGGTAGCATATAGCAACATATACTTTTTATTGTTATTTCCAAGGAGCTTGGCTGGACAAACTTTGGAGTGGTTTTTAAAGTTGCCCAAAAATTCAGTAATGAACTTTGATGATCTTTCTAAAAAATTTGTGCAACACTTTTCCTATAATCTCAAGCATGAGATTTCATTAGTGGACCTGACACAAGCAAAGTAAAAAGTTGGGGAAAGTTTTTCAAGTTATTTATAGTGATGGAGATCCCTTGCAAGCCATTTCACCCATAGTTTACTAGATAAACAATTAGCTGCTATATATACTAAAAATTTGCATAGTGAGATGGCTTACCATTTAGAATTACAATGTACACATATGTTCAAAGAGAACATTGATAAAGGTTTATTGACCAAGCAGGTGCTCATCAATAAAGAAGTCATCAAGATTAATTCTACCAATTAGGGAAATAGCCAACAATAACATCCTAATCAAGTGTAAGTATCACAATCGACACATGCTAATAACTAAGAAAGACAGAAGAAATTCAATTGAAATAAGAATGTTGTGGGAAATGGAGTAACCAAATCCCATCTTGTGTAAACTATGTAAACATCATCTACACCACCTTTTTAGCTTACTCCTACCTAAAAACCCCTCCAACCAATGTCACAAATACAACAACCAAAACTTTCACAACAAATACAAAAACCTTTACAATTGTAAACCCCTCTTCCTAAGAGAATCATGCTTGCACATCATGTCTTTAGTGACCTATGAGAACTAATTGAATGTCTATTTCACAAGCTTACTGTTGCTAATCTGATTAGTTGGCCTATACCAAAGCATTATCCTCAATACATTGACTATCTTAATTGGTATCGAGAAAATGAATTTTATGACTATCATTGGGTCAACGAGCATAATTTATGAAGATGTGTCCAAATCAAGCATTTAATTGAGAATATGTTAGAGAATGAGGAGATAACATTGGATAATGGTGCTTACAGTTCCAATCAAACTCTTGGGATTTATCAAAATGCTTTTCCTTGATGTAACAATCATCAACAACAAAACAATCATCAACAACAACAACAATGACTAGTGCATTAGAAAAATCAATAGTCTCAAAATCAAAGGCCAAATCAATAGAATCAACAAAATCAGTAGAAGAATCCACAATGACAAAACAATAGACAAAACCAAGGTTAGAACTATAAAAACCAACAAACCTACCATGTAGTTGCACATGACTACAATAAGGTTGTAGGCCATATTGCAGGGGGTATTGTTAATACCATCTCCATTAATCCTATACCAATCACTAATCAACCTAAACCATTGATAAACAATAATATTTAGTCAAATTACATGGATAATCCTTCTTTGACCTGGGAGTGCATACAAGTAAACCAAAAAACTAGGACTTCCCCTTTTGGACCTTATATCGATAACTCATTCTTGCCACGTGACCACATGTAAGTGCATTAGCAACTGAGACTTGTCCTATCTATTCCCACACTATTTACAATAGTAGTTAGCAATAATGGTCTATTATTTAATCTTGATTTTGTAATCACGACTCGAAGGTTGAGTATTACTATCACAAGCCCACAACCATTTGCCACTTTAACTATCATCTAATCAACCATTCAACCTCATAATAAACCATTTACTACTGACCAAGATAAGAAGTTTGATATTATGGAATAATTGCAGAAGACACCAGCACAAATTTATATTTTAGATTTTTTGTGAACATCAATAATCCACAAAAACATCTTGAATGAGTTTTTGACCTAATCCACTGTTGCTTGTGATATATCCCCTGATAAATTTCAAGCTTTGGTTGGACACTTGACTCCAACCCAATAAGTCACATTCAACCAAAGTGATATGTTTTTCCTTGGCCCACTCCATAATAATCCATTATACATAGAAGTTTATATAAGATGGCATAAAGTGAAATGTATCCTTATAGACAATGGATCTAGCCTCAACATAGTATCTCTCAAGCTCATCAAGCTTCTTAGGTACATAATGATAGATCTCCAACCAAAAACAATAACTATAAAAGCCTATGATAATCAAGAAAGAGAGTGACAAGGAACCATTAGTTTGCTAGTTATCATTGGGCCTTTGACCCATGATACACTTTACCACATGCTTGATCTTGAGTTATCATAAAACATACTTCTAGGCAGGCCTTGGTTACATAAAATTCATACAGTCCCATCAACACTGCACCAATGTATCAAATTTTCCCACTAAAGGATGGAATTAAATATTCTAAGAGATTTACATCGATATGAACACTACAAGAATCTTGAGGATAAATTTCAAATCTATAATTATTAGTACAGTATGAATCCAAGTTCTAAGAAGGATAAAGGAAAGGATATACTTATTGATCCTTCACCAGATAATTGCATAGATCCTAATATCTTGGATTCGCTTTCCCACATGCCACCATCTAAAGCTTCTAATCATTTCACCATTTTAGATAATATATTGGGAGAGTATGTGACCCATGATACATTTCATATTGTCAATCTTTCTCAGAATCTAAAAACCTTTGGGTGACCTAATGTCACCCCACTTAGGCATTTCCAACAAAACAATAAAGATAAGGGAACTATCACATTGGCCCTCTTGAAGGAGATGAATTATGGTTATAAAATTATGTCCAATATAATTCTTATAAAAATACAAAGGATCCTATTCCCAATAGGATCATGGAGCATCACAAATATGCAGGAAGAGGCCTCAAACCAAATCAGTTGGAACCATCGAGTTAATTTCCATGACTAAGTATGAAAGACCTTATGGACTTGGATTTAAACTACTTGCGGGTGACCCCACATATCTTTTTCAAACTCCATCACCAGTGACTAATGATGATGATGCCAAAAATGAAGTAGAGTCTGATCATAGCCTCACCTTTGATGACCTAGCTGAAACCAACTTGTTTGATAATAATACCATTTTTACCCTTACCCCAGTCATTCATCGTAACCCTTTGCCATTATATTATCCCCAACTAATATATTGGGACCAAAAAGAATCCAATCTATCGATTGATGAGTTATAGAGTGATGAGGCATTCTATGATTTCTTAGGCCTTAGAGACAACATTCTGTTGGGAGATCACAAATTAGGTTTCTCAATCACAATGGATCCTATAGCCTATTTTGGATAGTGAGTGAACACCTTTAGCCAAAAAAAAAGTAAAACATTGAGGTACCAAAGTGAAAACCTTTTTGAGGTGATTTTTGACTAGGGAAAAAGTAAAGATAAAGGCCAGTCTAGTGATGAAAACCTATTTCAGGTGCTATTAGATAGGGGTGTTCATTCTTCTTTGAATTTAGATCATGAGACCACCAATGATGAACTTACCTACAGATATAAGTTTATTTTTGAGAAACAACAAGTATTTCATCAAAATATTTAGGAAAATTTGACTATTTTTGTCATATGGCCAAATCTCCCATTAGGGGATTCAGATTCATCATGCCTAGGAGAACTTGAAGAGGAAGTCCTAACAGAGGACCCTAACATAATATAATAGTTTAAGTCATTGCCTACAATCCTAGAAGATGGTTCAACCCTTCTAGTCAAAGATACAATAAAGGTAAATATCAAGACTCTATCAGACCTAAAATGGATAAAATTAGGCACATCCCTCACTAAGGAAGAACATGACATCTTTACAACTCTATTGAGAGAATTTGTAGATATCTTTGCATGAGCTTATTCTAACATGCTAGGTTTAGACCCCAACTTAGTTCTAAACCAACTTGTGGTTAGTCCTGATGCCAAGCTAATAAAACAAAAGCTACATATGATTCATCCTTGGATTGATGTATTGTTAAAGAAATATTTGGAAAAAATCTTAGAAGTAGGATGTATCAGATCCATTGACTACTCAGAATGGATCTCAATGTAGTACCTGTTAGCAAAAAGCCTGAAGGAATCAAAATTTGTATTGATTTTCAAGACATCAACAAAGCTTTTAATAATTATGATTTTCCATTACCTAATATTGACATGATCATTGATTCCATTATAGGTTACGAAATGATTTCAATAATGGATGGCTTCTCAGGATACAACCAGATCAGAATTGTGTTAGAAGATCAGTATAAAATAACATTCACCACTCCATGGGAGACATTTTGTTATTAGGTGATGCCATTTGGCCTTAATAATGATATATCCACATATGAAAGGGCCATGAATGACATATTCCATGATATGATGCATGAAATTATTGAAGACTATGTCAATGACATATTGGGAAAATCTAAAACCAGGGCTGACCATCTAACAATGTTGTGGAAGATATTTACAAGATTATGAGAGTAAAAAGTTAGACTCAATATAAATAAATGTGTGTTTAGTGTAAATTCAAGAAAATTACTTGGATTCATTATGTCTCATAGAGGTATTGAAGTTAATTTGACTAAATTCCATTCTATAATCGAGATATCACCACCAACCAATTTAAAGCAACTCTATAGTTTGCAGGGTAAGATCCAGTCAATCTGATGCTTCATATCTCAATTATCAGACAAGTACCATCTATTTACACACCTTTTGAAGAAGGTAGTTGAATTTCATTGGGATGATCACCTCTAAGCAAATTTTCAATATCTCAAAGATTATCTTGTTAATCCACCTATTTTATTACCTCCAATGCCAGGAAAGCCATTATTTTTATACCTATCATCTACTAATCATGCTTTAGGGGAACTTTTGGCTCAACATGATGATAATGGAAAGGATCATGCTATATAATACCTAAGTCATACCTTAGTTACATATGAACATAACTATGCACCTGTTGAAAAAGATTGTCTAGCCATGGTTTTCATAGCTCATAAACTATGCCATTACATGGTAAATAATAAGACCATGGTCATTTCAAAGGTAGATCTGCTCAAGTATCTACTATCTAAAACAAATTTACAAGGTAGAATGGATAAAAAGATCGTGCTTCTCAATTAATTTGATATAGATTATGTCAATTACAAGGCAATCAAAGGATAAGTTTTTGCATATCAACTTGCTGAAGCACCTCTCATAGACACCCAACCACTCACATTTTAATTTCTTGATGAATATATCATGACCATCATTGACACACCCCTTGAGGAGAAACCCTAGAAGCTATATTTTGATGGTCCATTCACTGCACATGGGTCAGGTGTAGGCCTTTTGTTTATTACACCATAGGGGGATCTAATCCCTAAATCATTCAAAATCAACTTTCCATGTACAAACAACATGGTTAAGTATGAATCACTTATTACAAGACTTTAAAAAGTAGCTCAAAGGAATATATCTCATCTCTAAGTTATGGTGATTCTCAGTTAATCATCAATCAGGTTTCAGATCATTTCCAGACCAAAGATGATAAGTTAGTTCCATATAAAGCCATGGTCAACACTCTTAAACAAAAAAATGCCAACATTCAGTTTGAGCACATACCAAGGTCTAGTAACAGAATGGTAGATGCTATGGATACTATTATATATTTGATTAGACAAATAGATAAAGCTAGAGAATATCAATTTTTCATCAAGAATTTGTTAGCACCAACTCATGAACCTTCAACCATTGCCATGATTTTTGATATCATTGGTCCTAATTATATCTGGTACTTAGAACTTTAGAACTACCTTCATGACCAAGTTTTACCACCTAACCTCTCTAAAAAATAAACCAAAGCCTTCATTCATCATTCTACTCATTATAATCTACTTGGATCCACCCTTTACCATCATAGTTTTGATGAAACTCTACTTCGTTGTTTAACTTCAGTAGAATCGACATTAGCATTAAGAGAAATTCCCAAAGGATTATATGAAGCCCATTCTAGTGGGGCAGTCCTATCCAAAAATCTCTTGCATATTGGTTATTATTGGTCCATAATGGATGCAGATGCCACTGCATATGTAAAAAAGTGTGACAAATATCAATGATGCTAATCTGATTCATGCCCCAACAAAAACTTTGAAACTAATGTTGAAACCATGGCCATTTTCTACATGGGAACTTGACCTCATTGGGAAGATTAACCCCACTTCATCTAATGGCCATAAAGATATCCTTACCACCACTGAATATTTCACTAAGTGGGTTGAAGCTATAACCCTCACTTATGTGACTAGAAAGCAAATTTCCAAATTCATCTTCAACCATCTCATCTACCGCTACGATATTCCTTTTGACATTATATCTGGTAATGGAGGATCATTTAAGAACATATATTTCAACCAGATATGTGCTAAATATAACATCAGACACTATTTTTCTATAACATATTACCCTTAAGGTAATGGCCAAGCTGAGGCATCCAATAAAACCATTATCAATATTCCCAAAAAGATTGTTAATGATGTCAGTTGTGATTAACACCTCCAAATATTCCCTACCCTTTGGGCATACCATACCAATCATCATACCCTCATAGGAGCCAATCCATACTCACTTTTTTATGGTACTCAAGCCATCCTTCCCATTGAGGTTGAATTGCCTTCACTACACATCTCTTTCAAGCATGTCTTGAATGATCATGACTATCAAGTAGATTGCCTGCAACAGATAAAACTACTAGATGAGAAATACATATCCATGCTCAACAATCTTTAAGCATATCAAAATTGACTCAAAAGCCACTATATTTAGTGTGTTAAGTATAGAACATTTGAACTTGGTGATCTTGTTCTTAAATAAAATCAAAAGAATACCATGACTGAGAAGAAACATAATTGGAATTTAAAACCAAATTGGATAGGGCCTTTCATCATGACTAAAAATTATGGATCAGGAGCATACAGGCTTACCACACTAGACGGAGATGAACTTTGAGAGCCAATGAATATTATTCATCTCAAGTGGTACTATTCTTGAGTGCTAAGGTGTATTATCTGTAAAGACCATTTTAGTTATGCCTTTTTTTCACTATTATTCTTTATACAAATACCATCCTTATTCATCCTCTTCACCATATCCAATTTTCACTTTAAACTTATCAACCCAATGTGTTCTAAAGCCTAGCCCATTTGACCTTAGTTTTTATCATTCGTTACACATTTCCAACATCAAAGTATTTGATTAGTTTCATCAGTTGGTTTAAGTACTTCAAATAGAGATCATATTTTGGGACAGTGTGACCAAAGTTTTAATAGTTGCATCCTTTGTTTGTTATTTCTTTCTTACCACTGGTCTTGCTACTAATTATAACCACCTTTGGAAAAATTAGTACTTTTGATCTATGTTGTTGTGTCTTAGTTATAACTACCTATGGGCAAACTAGAGGCAATATTAAGTCTTGATGTACCAACTTGCCACTTCATATGTCATACTATGCCTTTATTACCAATTGTGCCTATTTTGTTTGAATTGAATGCTACACTAGTTGAATTCCTCCACTGTAAGGGTAGAGCTATAGTGACTTGAGGTCCTACTCTAGGACTATGTCAGCAGTGCTTAATACTTGTTGAGGTCATCTCAGTCACCCTTAAGCCACACTCTCACCATTTTATGAGAAACCTAAGCCATGCTCTCATCATTTTGTGAGAAACCTAAGCCATGCTCTTGCCATTTTGTGAGCAACTTAAGACACACTCTTGTCATTTTGTGAGCTTAAACCATTTAGTGTCTCATCATTCTTGATCGAGTTGAGATACTTCAAAAAATTCTAAAAACATTTGAAAAATCATTAGAAAAGAACAAAAACATTGACCACTTCTTTGCCTTAAGGATTTTGGGAACCCTTACTAAGTTACAAGCAAGTCACTTATCATTTAGTTTCCCCATAATTTTTGGCCTTTTTCTCTCTCATGCAATTGCCATTTTTTAAGACCATTCCTATTCTTCTATCACATCCATTCTATTTTTTTTCTCTGTTATCACATTCTTCCCATTCCCTAAGAGAACTATATTTGGCTTGAAGTTTTTTATTGGATATTACATCCATGGAACTATGTAGGTAGCATCCACTTGCTTAGTGCATATGGAGATAACTTGACCACCCCCTTCCTTTTCTTCTATTCCCCCATTTTGTTCATTTGTTAAGTTGTCACCTATTTTCTAGGGGTAATGTTTGTAGGGTTTCTATTGCATTATTTATTTGTTTGTTTCTACTTATTTTGTTTGTTTACTTTTAGCAATATTTTCTTGATTCAATTTATGTGTATTTATTAGGTTATTCCTTGTCCACACTTAAACTTGAATCCATCCATATTAATATGTTTACATTGTCATCATGGTTTCTATCATGGGTGCATTATTTTCTATTGAGTATTAGATTATGGGAGTCGGTCCTCATGCATATTTTGGATAAGTATTTATGGTGTTATATCATGAAGCCTACCATCACATGCTACAATAAACTTTAGCTTCAAGAAGTCTATTCAGTAATGGTGGCATCTCTTTGGAACCAACATCCCGATTCACTCCCAATCATATCCCAAATAGAGTAATTAACCATGAAATAATTTCAACCTTTATTAGTTCAGATGAGCATCTCCCTACTAGTAGATTATTCCAATTCATCATTATCCTCTGTGTTAAGTTAACATCATACTCAACCAAGTTTATCATGTTTTCCATAATCAGGGTCTAATGATTATAACAACATATGGGCAAATCATTGCACACCATCCCACCTGTATTTCTCAATTATTATAACCACCTTTGGGAAAATAATTATGTTGTCACCACTTTAATTTTTATACCCATAGAAGGGAATGTTATTATCTTGTTTATCTATCCTAACTGGGGCAGCTCCATCTTCTCAATGATTATAACCACCTTTGGGTAAATCATTGTGTTATCATACCATGTTGCCACTATCAGGGTATAACGATTATAACCACCTTTGGATAAATCATTATACACCATCCCACTTGAATTATCAATGATTTTGACTACCTTTTTAGTATCATTATGTTTTCACCCCATCATCTTTCCTTTCTTTGGTCCCCTTATTTTGCTTCTTTCTTGTTGAGGGATTTTTTATCGACCTACTTGTGCTAAACATTCCCTTGAGGGGGAATAATATAGTTAGTTTATCATCATTATAGTTTTAGGTATATAAGAACTTTTAATTCTTTGAGAAAATGTTACTCTACTTATATCTTGCAACACCTTACCAAATAGGGGCAAACTATAGACACCTAAAACTGGCCATCGATAACCTCCAATCAGGCTTTTGGCCAATTTCCACCTAAAACACATAATTTGGCTTAAAAGAACTAAAACATGCTAAATGATGTGAAACCGACATATTCAAGTGTCAATTTTGTCTAGGGTATCCCTAAATGGGGCGATATAATTTATGGGCTAGCTAACTTTGATTAGATCATTTTGAGTCAAAATGCCAATTTTACACCTAGGTGCTCTGGATTGATCTTTCCTATCAAATCTTATATAAAAGACATGTGCCTTTGTTATTTTTCATTGGAAACATCCTAAATGGGAGTATGGTTCTAATGCATCTAACATCACCTTATAATTTTAATCTAGTCAAATTTTGGACTAATAATAAGACATTCTGATCAATTTGAGTAATTTGTGCACAAAGTACTTAATCATGATTAAGAGATAATTAATAAAAATCAAGGCCTAATCAATAATTCCATGGAAAATTTTTGAATAATTTTTTTTGGAAATGAATATTGAATATCTGCATCATCAAGTGACCTCTTTTTTGGGAAGACATCCCTAAGACATAAATGCCACAAATATTAGGATTCATGCCTCCCATGCCTCATCAATGCCTTCCATGATGCCCTTCATGATTCTTAATTTCCCCTTCTTCCAATGTCATGATGAGAATAATTACAAACTTAATTCTAAAATTTTAATTAATCCTCAACCACACATCTCAATCTTGGGATAGACAGTTCAGGTTGATTCTGATCAAATCCAAAAATCTATAAATAGGAGGCCTCAAAACATCAGTTCTAACCTATTTTAGTGCAAATTTATAATGCACAAATATCTTCAAGAATCCATTTTTATGAGTGTTACCATGACAAATTTATGCCAAGCCAAGTCAAGCCACAAGCCAAAGGTGCCAATGAGAGATGGAGGTAGTCAAGCTTCTATTGCCAAGGACTTTATGAGCACAATCCAAATAAGCTACCACTAAAAAGGTATTTGGAGCATCCAAAGAAGGTGAAGGAATTATTATGTTTTCATTCCCTACATTTTTGTTGTGTTTTTTGTTTACTTTTATTAACTAAGCTCTCCCTAGTGTCTAGGCCTAGAGATGTTATGTTATTAGTGTGTTTATTTCATTTTGTTTTCATTTTTGAACTAACACCATACTAACCATCCTCTCTTGAGTCAAATTCCTAGAGCATAGTCACAAGTATTATCCCACTTATTAAACTAAATAGGATCAATGGGTGTAGGAATCTGACCATATAGAAATGGAATATGATTTTTTTTGTGAGCAAGTGTTCCATGTAAGCATGCCAATAAGTATAATTATCCTTCCTAAGAAGGATCACTGGAGATGAAATAACTCTCCTCATCTGGTACTAATAGTGCATGCTCTAGAGATGGACTTCATATTATGTTGAAAATGAGTCCAATCAAATGCAAGTAATCAGTGTACAAGTGATAATGCACACTCAAATGGATGTCAGGCTCTGCTAATAATGCATCCAAGAATACAAAAGCAATTTGTGCAAGTAGTCACTAAATGGGCAAAGGTAACAGTTTAAAAAATTGAATGTGCACACTAGAGAGAAAATGTAGGGCCCATAACAACTTCCTTGAGATAATCAACAGGTAACCTCATCCCGGCCCCCCACCCCCCACCCCCCCAAATTTTGGTACTTTATAAAGTATTTAATTTTAAAAGTAAAATTGTACCAATGCATGGGAAATTAAAAAATAAACACTTTTTCAAAAAATGATACTCAATTTTGAGTTACCATTTGCAATATCTTAATAATATAATTTCTCATAAATAGGCCTATTGACTAAAAACTTACACTTTAAACTTAAAACAAGTACCCTTAAGAGAGGTAAAATATGCCTTCGAACCACTCATTAAAATTGGCATTGAAGCATTGATCTAAAAAAGTCAATGAAAGTGAAAAAAGTTTTGCTAATTTCCTTGATATGCGTGGAAGCAAGTTTGACTTCCTCTTTTTAAGAAAAATATAACTTAAGGAAAAATAAATGAAGTGTCAGCTATGTAAAGAGAAAAATGGTGGATTACAATTGTATTTGATTGAAAATGGTGATTTAAAGGAATTGAATTCTGGTTACTAGTGTTTTTTAGGGATCTAAGAAGGTAATTCTTAGCTTTAAGGAAGGTTCCAAATCCAAGCTTGGATCCAACACAGGTTAGAGGTTACTCACTTCAGCTCCTACTTTAACTCTTCTTCACACACATCTAAAGCAATAGATATATCTCTTTGTCTATCCTTCCAAATCATAATTCATAGCAGACTTGAAAGGTAGGTAGACCAAGAGTAGGTCCAACACACATGTAGGAAAGGTAGATATACCCAACACAATAGAAAATAAGTAGAATGATAACTTCAAAGCCTCCTTCCAGTGCCAAGTTTTTATCTCTTAAGAAATTACAAATCAATTCCACATGATTTCCAATAGGCCAATGCCTCAGATAATAGATTAAGAGCCTCAAGAAGAAAAGAAATAACACATATCTAATAATGTAAGTCTAAGAAAAGGAGAAAAATATAGTCTAAGATCCAATGACACTTCAGTCTCCGCACCTTTTCCACCCTCCAACATATCACTTCTATTCTTCTAATGATGGATAAAAAAGGATGTAGATTTGGAAATATACAACCCCTAGCTCCTCTTCTACCAATTATATTTTGAGATTTCAATGCTAAAAAATAGTAGATCTTTCTTCCTTTCAATGTGAGTGAGAAAAGAAGATAATGACAAATTTTAGCACTACCTTTTCTCAAAAACTATGTTCATCTACAACACTTCTCCATGTCACATCCCACACCTTATTCTGTATATCCAATGCTTAGGGAATGATTCTAAACCAAACCTTAGAGAGTGATGCCAAAGATAAGATCTGAATAAAGATGCTAAATAGATTGCCTTTAGTCCTTTATATTGCAAGCTCAAATAGATCTTCAATGCCACTTCTCTTGTAAAAAATACAATGCCCAGGTAGGAAAGGTAGATAAGCAATTTTAACACTTAGTTAAGAAGAAGATGCCTCTTGCTGGTCAAGAGATTCCAACACCTAGAAAAGGGAAACACCTCTTCTACATATCTTCAATGCAATAGTTTACAAGTCAATTTTTACCAGATCTATGTAGCATTTAAGCATGCAATACCCTCCAGAGTATGTCCTCCATTGATTTTGATCCACCTTGATGACTATTGAGATGATAAATCCCAACTTTGATGGATTTGAATACCAAGTGGAGAGATGAAGGTAGGCCTCACATGGTATGTAATGAGATTGAATTTTGATAGATTTGATTAGATCCTTATCAGAAAATCCAAGTTCAAGGATGGAAACAAGATGATGTTTGCTTGTTAACAAGATCAAATACCATTAATAGGAAGCCAATGGACATGCCACAGTAACCCTCAAAATCCATGTTTTGGAATTGGGTCAATAAAAACCTACTTGCAAACACATAAGAGACCAAGCCAAGAACATATCCCACCTATAAAAATAATAGTATCTTTGGATTTTGTAGAAAATAAACCTTACAATTTTTTTGGTCACTTTAGGTGACTGAGGGATTTTAACAAATCTTGAGGTTTTTGAGAAACCAAAAAACTACCCCATAAATTTTTGTATAGTAAATGAAATCATGCATAGAATATTGCAAAGGAATGATAACAAATAATAAAATACTCTATATCATCTTGAATTGCTTATACAAAGGCTTAAAGTTCATAGCTCTCATAACTCTCAAAGTTATCATAGCTCACAACTAAGTAGCTCAAATAATACGTAATCTAATATAAATGTGTAGGTAAAACCCAATGGTAAAAAGACCTACACCAACATTTAAGACTATATTCTAAATGTCTAGAGGTTTAACATGAATACGATGATACCCAAACTTAAGATAAATTTTGGAAAATAATTCTACACCATGGATATGGAAAAAAATGCCTTAATATTTAAATGAGGATAATATTTATTCACTTTAATCTTGTTAAGAGTTTTCTAATTGATTCAAAACATTGGCACAAACACAACTAGGCTTCTTCAATGCAATGATTTTGGCATGATGTGTCCATTATCCATGATTTCATGGATCTACCACTTGATCTATTCATTCTATAGAAATGATATGTTGTATAAATAAGGTTTGAGGTAGAGGTAGTTAAGGGATCAAATCAATAGTATTGTTTAGTGTATAGTATGTAGGAACTTTTTAAGGTGACTGAAAGATATCCTTGTATTCATCTAGTTTATGGTTCAATTATTTTGTCTTTGTTATTTTTGGATAAACCAGACTATGATATGGTGACATAAGGATATTATTACATTTATTTCTTATCATCAATAATATAGTTCTTACTAAAATTAACAAGATTATTTCACTTCCAAGCACTGATGATTGAAAGCTTATGACCTGACTATGATATATGGTATTTGAGATCATGATAATCTATCACAATATTTCAAGGATTTACTTCATAGACTACATGTTAATGGTAAATATATGTTTTAACACATGTAAAACATCACAAACATCTAATGGTGAGATGTCACAAAGGATTGCATCTTTAAAAAGTTTGATTTTGTACACCAAGTGACACTACTAAGTGATCCATTTCTCAAGGTCTACACTAGACCATACACTAGTGTATGGTTATGGATTATGTATAAATTTCAAGTTTAATTTTAAAAAATATGATTTAGGAGAAATTAAATTATTTTGAATGCCATTGGAAATGATGAAGTGTATTGGCTCACCTTTGATCTAAATTTGTTAATGAAATAATATTTTTAATTCATATAATTTCTTATTGGGGGAATTAGAGATATTTTTAGTACTAACCATATCATTGGGTTCATAATCTATTAACTACATCCCTTTTTAAAGTTCTAGATAACTTGTACCCACTTCTAAATATGTGCAAGTAGAGAGCTCATAGTGTGACACTCTTCATTGGATTGAATATTGAAGCTATGAATTAAGCACCACTTTCCAATCTTAGACTATTTGTTCTAATCATTTGAAAATTATTTTCAACTCTCTAATATGATGACTCAATCAATAAAAATATAAATATAAGGTCTTCAATATAATTATTTGGATCATAAAATATCCTCATATGGAAATCAATTGATTGGTTCCAATAAATCACATAGCTTAGTGATCCTTATGTATTTACTACCCATTTTTGGTGCTATGGTGGTTTTACTTGCTTCTCTTTTTCTAGCAAATTTTCAATTATGAATTGTACATCATTTCTAATAGACCCATATTTTTTCATAGGTTTTAAATATTTATGTCTCAAATTTACCTCCAAATCATTTTGATCACCATGTCTTATATTTTATGCTAGTATAAAACTCTCCATTCATATCTCCTAACATTATTAAACCCCAACAAAATACCACCATCAATGTATTGGATGGAGTGATTAAGGATGAGGAGGGATGAATAAGAATTGAATAGAGATGATGAGGGGGTCAATAAGGATGATGAGGGATGGTTAGGGTCAATGAGGGAGTGATTAAGGATAATTAAGGATGGTGAGGATTAATGAGGGAGTGATTAGGGGTGATGAGGGATGAGGAATGAGTGATTAAAGATGATGAGGTATGATGAGGAAGTGATTAGGGATGGTGAGGGATGGTGAGGTTCAATGAGGGAATGATTATGGATGATGAGGGAGAGATAATAAATGATGAATAATGGTGAGGCTCAATAAGGGATTGATTAAGGATGATGAAAGATGAGGAGTGAGTTATTAGGGATGATGAAGTGGTGATTAGGGATGGTGAGAGACAATGAGGGAGTGAGATTAGGGATGATGAGGGATAGTGAGGGTTAATAAGGGGGTAATAAGGGATGATGAGGGAGTGATTAGAGATGACTAGGGATAGTGAGGGTCAATGAGGGAGTGATTAGGGATAATTAAAAATGATGAGAGAGTGATTATAGGTGATGAGGAATCATTAGGAAGTGATTAGGGATGAGGGAGGGATGATAAAAAAGTGAAATAAACTCAAAGTGGTCATTTAATGTGTGCAGGTCATCAATGTGACCTACACTACCCAAATCACACTACTATGCATCAATTTCAAAATGAGTGGTTTGAAAAATTTAATCTTTACAAACCTAAGACTCCAAGGAATGATAAAAATTAATCCAAAAGGCATAAAAACCTAAAAAATGACTATATGTTTATCTAAATGGACATCAATGACAAAATTATGTCTTAAAATCCCTAAGTTTAATACTTAGACCCTGAAAATGCCTAAGTAATGACTAGCTTGGATTTTGAAAAACTATTTTCCACATTGTAAGGCATGCAACTATGAGACCAACTCTATCAAATGCTGAGTGACCCACATGATTTTATGTGAAAAATAAAAATAACACAATCACATTATCAATAATGCGATCATGTTACCTGTTAACGAACATTCGCTCCATTTGCATGTTCATTGCTTTAATGTGGAGAATAATAGTAACATGACCATGTTATTATTTTAAAAATAACCTGATCATATTATCTATTAATGTGATCATATTATACATTAAGATGATAATGCTATATATTAATGCAATCATGTTATAGACGTGATCACGTTATGGCTATGTAATTATTAAGCCATATTTTAAATAATACGATCATGTTAATTAAATAATGTGATCATGTTATTTATTAATTTGATCATGTTACCTAAAATGTCCACAAAATTATCCTACAACTCCATGAAATTACCCTAAGTGTAGAGTAATGAAGGTCAAAAGTGTGGTCTTAAGTGGCCATTTTTATTGAAAAACAATAATATTTTAACTTGGATGGAATTTTAGAAACATTTGCATGAATTATTTTTTAATAATGTAAGAGGATGAGGGTAAGAGCACAAAGTTGGGGGGCCAAAAAGTTGACATTTTTCACAAAAATGTTATTTGAATGAAAATGCATACATGCTTTTATGATTTACACTAAGTTATAACCAAACCTAAATCACGTGTGTTACTAATATTATGTAATGTGAAAAG
The DNA here is from genome assembly GCA_037957365.1 of Torreya grandis. NCBI lineage: Eukaryota > Viridiplantae > Streptophyta > Pinopsida > Cupressales > Taxaceae > Torreya > Torreya grandis. The sequence goes on along the minus strand of JARHVA010001827.1, from coordinate 3,008,904 downwards.
GTTTAAAGTGGGGCAAGTTGATAAAAAAAAGGGTAAGGAGTGTGTTTAATAAAATACATGTTATGTATAAGTTGATCAACTTATAATTTAAATTTATTTTAATACATACAATAAATTTGGGTCACTTTGCATTTTTTAGTATTGATCATAGCTCCATGAGCTTCAATTTAGAAGATAGTTTTTAAAAATTCAATCTACTTAGTAATTATTCAATTTTAAGATTTCATTGTTGAACCTATGGATTTTATGGCATAAATGTTTCAAATGATGTCTATTTTTGGTAAACATATACTTATTTTTTAGGTTTTAGGGTCTTTTAGATTGCTTGATGATGTTTCTAGGAGTTCTAGGTTTGTCAAAATTAAATTTTACAAATTAATACACACTAGACCACCCTTTTATGCAAATTTTAATTACAATTAGGTCTATTTAGGCCAAAATTGAAATAAAAACACCATAATCATTTACAAAAATGGTAAATGGGAATAATTTGGGGCACATTTATGAATGATCAACCCAATTCACTTTGAATTAGGAAAAGTGGTATGATTGGGGCAAAATAAGTCACATTGATAATTTGCACGCACCCAACCACCCCATTATATTAATTTCACTTGAGATTAGGTCCATTTTATGTGAAAATATAGACAAAAACACCACATCCATATGTGACTAGGATAAAATCAAATAATTTTAGGCATATTTGTGTACATTCACCCAATTTCACTTTATATTTAGGCCAAAGTGGTGTGATTAGGGAAATATAGGTTATATTGGTGACCCACACACAAAAATCCATCCATTTATTCCACTTTTACTTATTATTATTGGGAATATAAGCCACAAACAACACAAAAACACCTTAAATCCATTTATAAACTATGAAAGTGTTGACAATTTTGGGCATATTCATGTGCAATTAGCCTAATTCACATGCAATTCAGGGCAAAGTGGTGTGATTAGGGCAAAGTAATTAGCATTTTTGACTATCATACACCCAACCACCCATTTATGCTAATTTTACTTATGATTAGGTCCCATATAGACCAAAAGTGAAACATAAATGCCATATCCACTTACAACCAGGGAAAATGCAAAAATGGTTTAGCACGTTCGTGCATGATCATACCAATTTGCATTAAATTTAGGCCAAAAAAGGTGTGATTAGGGAAACGTAAGTCACATTGGTGATTTTCACACATTCCACCATGCCTTTTTATTAATTTTGATTTTGATTAGGTCAGTTATAGGCTAAAATAGATATAGTAACACTATATCCACTTATGACTAGGAAAAATGAAGATAATTTGGGGTAAATTTATAAATGATCGCCTTAATTCACTTTGAATTCAGGCTAAAGTGGTTGGATTTGGGAACCATAGGTCACATTGGTGGCCTACACACACTCAACCACCCCTTTATGTTGATTTTACATGTGATTAGATCCTTTATAGGTAAAAATTGAAACAACAACACCATATCAAATAATGTTACCCAAATCAAACTAATTTGGCCTGAATTTGTAGTGAATTAGGGCAATTGCACATAAATGTGTCCCAAATTTGTTTGTATTTTCCATGGTCACAAGTGGATTTTTTTTAATCATATAATAGACCTAATCACAAGTACAATAAAAATAAATGGGTGTTTGGGGGTAAATTATTCACCAAAATAACATAAATTTCCTCAATCATAATACTTTGGTCTAAATCCTAATGAATTGGGGAAATTAATCATGAATGTGATACAAATATTATACATTTTCTATATAAATAATCAAATATGATGTTGTTGTGCATATAATCCACATAATCAAAATTAAAAATGGCATAAAGTGGTGGTTGAGTTTGATAGGGTCATTAATGCAAACTATGTTACCTCATTCACCACTTTGGCTTGAATTTGAAGTGAATTGGGGTGAACATGCAAAAATTTATCCCAAATCATCCCCATTTTCCCTACTCAAAAGTGGATATGGTGTTTTTATGTCACTTTTGGACTATAAGGGACCCAATCAAAATTAAAATAAGAGTAAATGGGTGGTTGGGTTTGTATAGGGAACCAATGAAAGCTAGGTTACCCTAATCACACCACTTTGGCATAAATTTGAAGTGAATTAGGGTGATCTTGTATAAATGTGCCCCAAATTATTTATGTTTTACCTATCCAGATTAATATGGTGTTATTATATAACTGTTAGCTTATAAGGGACCTAATTGAATGTGAAATCAACCTATAAGAGTGGTTGGGTGTGTGTTGATTATCAATGGGAGCTATATTTTTTCAATCACACCAATTTATCCTCAATTCATAGTGAATTGAGTTTATCATGCATGCTTGTTCCCCAGATTGATTGTATTTTCCTTCATTGTAAATGGGTATGGTGTTGGCATGTTTCTTTTGGCATATAAACCATTTAATCATAATTATAAATAGCACAAAGTAGTGGTTTAGTGTGATTTCATCACCAATGAAACCTATGTTTCTAAAATCACAACACTTTGGCTTGAATTCAAAGTGAATTGTAGTGATTACACATATATGTGCAAAACATTATCTACATTTACCCTAGTCACAAGTGGATATGGTATGGTTGTGTCACGTTTGGCCTATAAGGGAGCTAATTTCAAGTAAAATAAAAATAAATGGGTGGTTGGGTGTCTATGGGTCATAATGTGACTTAAATTTTCCAAATCACACTAATTTGGATTGAATTCAAATAGAAATTGGGTGATAATGCACATATGTTCCTAGAATTTTTTAATTTTATCCTAGTCATAAGTGGATATAGTTTGTTTATATTTCTTTTTGCCTATAGGGACATAATCACAAGTAAAATCACTATAAATGGGTGGTTGGGTGTGCATGGGTCACTAATTCATCTTATGCTACCCAATTCACATCACACTAACATGAATCCATATTTAATAGGGTGATGATCATAAATGTGCCCCGAAATATCCCCATTTACCCTAGTCATAAGTGATTATGGCATTGTTATGTCAATTTTGGCCTATAATTAAATTAATCATAAGATTAGATTAAATGGGTGGTTGGGTGTGCATGGGTCACTAATGCATCCTATGCTACCCCATTAACATCACACTAACATGAATTCATATTGAATAGGATGACTGCACATAAACATGCCCTATAATGTCCCCATTTGCCCTAGTCACAAATGACTATGGCATTTTTATGTCTATTTTGTCTTCTAATTAAATTAATTGTAAGTAAAATTAGATTAAATGGGTGGTTAGGTGTGTATTAGTTTGTAAAATATAGAACTCTTAAAAATGTCAAAAAGTAATTTAGAAGGCACCAAATATCTAAAAAAAGACCACATATTTTCCCAAAATAGACATCAATTGTAAAATTTATTTCTATAAATACTTAGCTTCAATACTAAAATATTAATAATGACTAAGTACTAACCATATTGGATTTTTAAAAATTGTCTTCAAAATCATAACTCAAGTACTTGTGAGACCAATTCTATAAGATGCAGAGAAATTTTAATATCTTATAATTAAAAATATAAATTTTAAATTATAATTAATATACATGTAACAATGTAAATTTCAGCTTATACTTATAGTGTATATGCATTTTAGTGCATATGCATTATAACACGTACACATTCTAGGTTTGGATTTTTAAACTAAAGGCTTGTACCTACACAAAGCCAAATGTGTGTTTTTTTGATAAAAATAACAAAATTTAAATTCAAGCATTATAAACATTGGATTTTATTTACATATTACTTGAAATAATGACTATGACATCGAACACACTCTCATCTTTCTAAATATATAGTTTTTAAATTTTTTGACTACTTTAAGATTTCCTTCTATGTTGATTTTTAAGTATGTCTTTTTATGTTGTTATATGTTGAAACTATACATATCTATTTTTATTTATGAATATTTTTTAATTTTCATCCATGTACCAAGACAAGTATATGGTTTCAAACTATGACTCATTATATACACATTTAAAAAAAAATATGATTTTTTAAAAAGTAGTTATGGGGGTGGGAGTGGAGAGAGGGGAGTACACAGTCAAATATCCATTATTTAATCATTTATTTACTTGTAAAATGGTTTAAAAAATAAATATTTATTAATTTTTTTTTTAAAAAATGGAGGTTACAAACTAGATGATCTTATATAACTTGTCACCAAAGGGTTTTAAACAATACTAAACAATGCTCAAGAAATGAAGGGGCACATGAAAAACTATCTGGTATTTTTTAACTTAAAAATTGGACTTCCTATTCAAATTTTAGATGCTTAACTTACTTATAATTGACCATTTTCAAAATAAAGTAGTAATTTAGATACTAGACTTGAAATGCTACAATTCATGTTGTTATATCATCTTCAAATTTTGAGTGTAATGTCACCATCTTAAATAATCTAGACAAGTTAAGGTGTCTCATTTCTTAAGAAAAACATGTGCACTTAATACCCCCTTTCCCCCTCAATTCCATACAATTACTAATGAATTATGGAATTTTGAATCTAAATTTTTAATATACAATTTATTTTAATATGTAGATGAGAAAAATGTGTAAGTATTGATGAAATTATGTTAATAACACTATTTAAAAAAAACATCCATGAATTTTTACAAACATAATTTTTTGAAATAATTGAATGTATTTTTATATGAAATTACATATAAAGATAAATAATAACATGTTGTAGATTGTTTGTAATGTTTTTTATTAATTTTTGAATTAATATATATGATTTTGATTTTATAAGTTAATAAAGTTGAAAAAATGTTTTTGATTAAATCAATAGGAAAAAAGGGTCTTGAACCCTTTACAAAGAAGCCCCTAGGGTATAAAGGTCTCAAATGTGCTAGAAACAACACATAAACAACACACAATAGACTAAATAATAATCGAACCTGACCTAGCAGGTTGAACACCCTTGGCCCAAAAGTGGGTCTGTGAAACGTGCTTAGGAAGACCTCGCTTCTTCTTTTGGATAATAGTACAAAAAGTAGTATTATCTCCATTCATAGAATTAGAAGATGAAGGAGGTGAAAAACTCACCAATTCCTCATAAGGGGGTGGAGCCTAGGGAGTGGACACAACAACATTAGCTCCAACAAAAAATAATGCACTAATAATAGTAGTCCTGGTCTCAACTACAATAACAACAACAATATCATGGAAGACAGTAGGGGAGGACCTTGCTACAATTCTAGTGATAGTAGGGGAAGTTCATGCAGTAGTGGAGGTCCTAGAAGTAGTCTCAGAATCATTAGCAATAATAGGGGAGGACCCTGTAGTAGTCCCAAAAACAAAGAGTCATGTAATGGGGAAGGGTATCCTTCCCATCATCAGAAGGAGCTCAAAAACATCTGAGTTAGAATCATTGACATCAACACCTACCATAAGGTGTTTTTGAAGAGCATCCTTCCATCAAGATGAACCCTGAGGAAACTTCAAGTGAGGGCATTCAGAATCCAAATGGCCCATATTAAAGCACTTTCGATAATGAAATGGGATACCTTTGTAATCCAAAGGCTAGCACCAAGAGCGATCAATAACTTGTAACAGAACCTCTATCAGGAGAAGCATAGACAAATCCAAATCCATTAAAATATAAGCATATGTGGTGTGAGAGAAGAAAGTAGTGGCTTGATCCACCATGATGAAAAAACCCACTAATTTTCCATTGCCTTTATAGCAAGATTCACACCAAAAATGAAGAGGTAAATTTAGAAGATGGATCTAAACCAGCAGACTATGAAATATTTAGTGAGAGGGTTAAAGGTGGAAACCTAGGGCTTTAGTAAAAGTACATGCTATGCTCAAAATTAAGACCATCCATTAAAAATAACATTTTGATCAGTGACTAAATTGAAACCAACTACAAAAAATCCTTTAGCACATGGGTATATTTCTATTTTCCCCTCTATAAGGGGATGCCACTACTCAAATATCTAGGTGTTTATATCCTAAAGCCATGGCTAGAATCTATCAAATATGCATATCAATCCCTTTTGAGAAAAATATTCTTCATTTTTTAACACTAAATCCCCTAAAATCACAATAAGAGGGGGCAGTGCCGAAGGTTTTAGCTTATCCCCAGTCACAGGAACAAAATGAGAAACCTTCTTTTGTGGAGATGAGACTCCAACAAGAACCATGTTAGCAAAAGAGTCAGGATCACTAGAGGAAGAACCTAGAATAGAAGAATACACCATAACCATAGTAGTAGGCAGTGCCCCAATAATTAATCTACCAGGTGATGCATCTTCAGAAGCAAAACCCCTTGACTTAGATGGTGCTCCAACAACAACACTAAACATCACACTAGGAGCCTTATAATAACCTACAGTAGGCTCAACAATAGCAGATCTAGGTGATTTACTGGTAGCTAAAC